>JACJUY010000732.1:155726-187319 GCA_014220935.1 Platorchestia sp. MABIK | reverse complement strand
CCGAGCGGGAGCCGAGCGGGAGCCGAGCGGGAGCCGAGCGGGAGCCGAGTGGGAGCCGAGCGGGAGCCGAGCGGGAGCCGAGCGGGAACCAAGTGGGAGCCGAGCGAGAGCTGAGCACATGCAGAGTGGGGCTAGCTGCAGCTGTAAATAAGCACAAGGCCAATATGGCGCAGCTGTCGCGCAACAGCTGCTGTGCGGGGCCCCAATACCCGCAACCCTTCCACAGCCTCTCCCATTAAGTGGCCCACGTGGCTCTCCCCAGTATAATGGGGAGTATGAACCCTCCACTTGGGGAGGAGAACTGGCCATCATCTCCCTATCAAACCTCACGATTGGAAAGGTCGCGTTTAACGCTGTCTTCCCATGTCGCTTGTTGCGTGTGATTAGTACGGCAAATGCCGGAGTTTCGATGCTAAAAATTTAGCAGCACACAGGATATTTCAACAACATTGCTAGGAAATTCGCTATGTTTATATCAACACGTCCAGTATATTTCAACAGCATTGCTGGGAAATTAGTGTAGATCAGCTCGCTGTTTTCATAAAATTCATTTGAAATTTCAGCCAAACAAAAGCCTGCTCCGTCAAGTCAGCGTTGGGGGGCAATACTGATTTCTGTTGCTATGGCTTAACTTAGTTGATTGAGATCGCTGCTCAGTTAATCCAAATGATAAAACTTATCAAAAGATTGTACATAGGAAGCATTGAACGTATTGTGTTTCTCTCTATTGACAGTGACATTAATGTTGTAACCTCGTACATTCCTAAGATTTGTATATCTTCAAAAAAGTTTGAACTTTAGAAAATGGGTAACCTGTGCACAAAGTGTGTTCTCAAATACGATACCCTGCACATGTGAATAATGTGGCAGGATGGAAAAGGAGAAAAGACAAAGAAAAAATAGAGAAAGAGTCATGATGGAGAAAGTGTCCCCGGAAGATAGAAGTCTCGAGCCCAATTTATGGCTAATGCGACCTAACCTACAAATCTTTCGTTGTACGACTACAACGACAGTCAATCTTAACTATATCATTTGAAGTTCAAATTGCATCCTTAATTTTTCCTATTTAACACACTTTCTGTGGCGGGTTAAACTGAAGTTCTTTACCCAATGTTAACTAAAATCAATTTCATTGTTCAATCCTGAAAACGGCATACATCAAATGAAACGTTTCTTCCTTTGATTTTGGTCAAGTTTTCTGAAAATTGAGTTGGTGACTGGTAGTGGGTCACATCTCAGTCTGTAGAGCAAGTTGCTAACCACGAACGAGTCGTATCGCAAGAAACGTGGTAGGCAATGAAAGTGTAAAATATAGACTGACCGGCGTACGGTCGGAGCACAGACAAAATATTAATATCGAAGTTTGATGAGATTTTTCCAAGCGTCTTATGTTAACCAACAAAATCTCCCACCAATGACAATGCATAGAAATGATGCCTTCATGGCGTACAAAGAAAATTACATTAATACACTTGATTATGAAATGCAAATCGCATGAGAAAGTGAAAAACTAAACACAGCAAAATAAAAGACAGAAAACATTTTTCGACGTCAACCATAAGCGTAACAAATTTTCTAGCCCAAGTTGTATTTTTTTCGATGGCAACTATAACCGTTACAAAATTTCTAGCCCAAGTCAACCACGTGTTGAAAGCCCACAACTGTACAAACAGAATGTGTTATTCTATGTAGATTGCGATCATATATTCTTGAGCGTTCGCTGAGCAGAGATCCTTTGCTGTTCATTAGTGTGAAATACATGAGGATGTAATCAAGAAAGCCTGCATCAATCAGTGACCATCTCGTTTTCCGTTTGCAGATCTTTGAAGCTTCAGAGCCATGAATCTTTGGAGGATCAAAGGAGGGTCTGCACATCGTAGGCAAACAAGAAACGATGCGCTCGCCGCTCATGCGATCTTCTCCGAAAAAAAACGAGAGAAAGATGCCCGAAAAATCTCGGGAGTAAGCGAATGCATCGACCATTGATAAACGAGCAGAAAATGCCGTGAAACTGTGAGATACAATAAAGTATGAAAAATATTGGCTAGAGAGATGTATATTAAAAGCAATCCGGAGGAGAATAAAAACGGTTTATGCAAATATAGAAAAATAAGAGTGCGGGAAGCAGGAGAATGAGCGGGAAGCGCAGACTATAATAACGCACGAATGTGTCAATTAGATCTGAAAAAAATTCAATTCAATCGTTCGATAACAATTGTCTCCTAATGTTTTTTACTCGATTGATTGATTATAACCTAGTTTGTCTCCCTTGCTACAACACAAATGTTCAAAGAGAGGATGGATGAAGGCAATATTAATTGTTGAGTTAAGGGGACGTGGAATCTCTGCACAAAGTGTGTTCACGCACAGGATCGCGTGTGCATAGAAACAGTAAATTGAAAAGGAAAGTTGGGAAACAAGATAAAAGTTGAAGAAGGAAGCCAGAGGTGTAAAATAACAAGACAACAGTGAACAGAAAAAGATGGTCCGTAACAAAAAAAATCATTTCCATCAATAGAAAGCTTAACTCTCAGCTCGGGACTTTACGTATTCCTGTAGATACGATAGTTGTATCACCCTGAGGGATTCTTTTACTCGGCATTAGCAGATATATTACGAGCAAAAATTGTCCATGTCTGATTTTGAATTGAAATACCAAAACTACAGTCGTGTTCAAGCATTATATGCTTGAAAAGAAAAGAGAATTAATTCGCTTTTTATTTTTGTAACTGTGAGACATGTATAACTCGTTTCCACGCACGTTTTTATACTCAAGAACATCTATCATACTTGAGTGTCGTAAACTACGGCAGTTCTGGATACCACCAATAATTGTACTTCTGTCTTAGATGTGCCTGGTGACGAATACCTCAGGACTGTTCGCCAATATCGCAGTTCTCGCTCACTAAAACTATTATTAAGTTAACGAACGTCCAAAAATTCACACTTTCAAATATAGCTGAAATAAATCCAAGCTTAAAGTTATGAGTGGAAGATAAAAATTAATTTCCAGTCACAAGCATATGCAAAAAATTTGCAATTTAAAAGATAAATTGAACAGCTGCTTTGAATCATTAGTTGATTTGCACAATTTCAGTCACCATTGCGAAGATCATTCGTGGCAAATAACTTCAGCATTGTGAGGCTTGGACCCACGAGTCCGAACCACACTCAATTCCTAACTGAATTTATTTTGGCGTATGGGTACGTTTATGTAACCACTATATTTAAATGAACTGATGATCTTATTCTAAAACGGAGAGCCAACACGTATAACAGCAGGGACGAAATTTCTTATTGATGTATTCAAATGCTTACAACAGACCTCATATACCAAAGCCCACAACCATCACGGCAAATATAAAGTTCGGAACTTCATACCACGATGGGGAGGGAGATTTCGTGAATTTCCAGTCGATTAAATTTGTTCGCACTCTCAAAGCAATGCGAATTAAGTTCACTAAAAGTCAGCGGCGTTATGAACAACACGAGGAGCGTTTAAGTCCATTTGTGCGGGCAACAAAAGCCTCTCCTCAATTCTCTACGACTCTTCACAAAGAACTCGATGTCGCGTTCTGTACGGAGAAATTTACGGCCAAAAAAGGGCGAACTTGAAAGTCTTTTTAATGAGACAGGCTTCACAAAAGCGGGCCCTGGAGAAGACACCTTTTCACGGGCGCTCCAGCGCACGCAAACGCAAACCGACGCTCTGCATTAAAGAGATGAAAAAGTAAACCCAAACACATCAAATGTGCACTAAATTTGAACACGTTGGCTACGTTTGCACGGTGACTACGGTTGATTAAGTTAGGTTGGAAGTAGCAGAATTGAAAAATCGTCTTTACTGCTCGGTTACATTTTTATTCTTTGTAAATAGCGTGGAGTTGCACTATAACATTTTAACTTGTACGCTATTTTCTATTTTTAATGATGGTAGTGAAATGGTATTCAGTTATACCGTTACGTAAACGTGCAATTTACAATGTGGTATATAAATGTACTAAAATGTAGATTAGATTAAACGTTCGTTTACACCTTCCTAACCGCTGCAAAAAGGAGCGTGTCGAAGAGAGGAAGGAAGAAGGCCCCATTTACCATGGAGATAAGGAAATGCGGAACCTTCGCAGGAGGAGCACAGAAACAATAATTTCAGAAAGAAATTTAAGAAACAAGATAAAAGTTGAAGAAGAAAGTAGTAGGTGCTGAAAAATAGAAACAGCAGTGAAAATAAAAACATTTTATTTCAACAAAAAGAAGGCCTACCTAACTCTCAGCTCGAGCCCTTACATGTACGAGAATGTATTCAAAGTGTTAAAGGTACAATTAAAAACCATCATTGTGTTTGTACCATGACTCGCAGTCGCGAAATTTTTGCGTTAAGCGCCTCTGTGTATCGTGTAATACAACTTATCCTATCAACAGAAATACCTACAGTGGCAATCCAGGTTAATTACGTATTTTCACTTCAATTTCAGTTGTCATCTCAATTTCAGCATGGATTACATGGGTTTCACTGTTGCTGCCCGTTCGAAGTGGTTTACAAATTATCAACGACAAGTTTAATAAATACGAATATGTTGCACATACCAGCCAGAGATTCTCGCGCAAGAGGCCAGAAGCTAGAGTCACTTCTTAGGAACTATTGGCCACACATTGCATGCTGATGGCGTCAGACTCATGCGGATGCATTTCTTACCTCATTGACTGCGACAGGTAAAACTAAAGTCCAATTTTCAACTCAAATTTAAAGTTCATTGTAGCAAGCAATTTTCAAAATAGCACATATCAACTGGACCGTGCATCCATTTAATTTTGATTAAAGTATTCATGAAAATTGAAACTTGCGACTACTGGTCGGTCAGCAGCATTATGAAAACTCCTTGATCAACCCCCGGGGGCTCACGTCGCAGACAAACTGTAAAAGATAATTTCTCTAAGGTTTACCTGTGCATACCCAGTGTAACTTTTTCGCCGTCTGCATTCATGTTTTTCGCCAACCAAGTAATTAAATCGCTTAGGCGGCGAAAAACATGCATGCTCCGGCGAAAAAGTTAGACTGGGTAGTAATGTGGACCATGCCTTCCACTGAACGAACTTGTCAGTGTGAAACTGACTTCTGATGCTTCCTGTACCATAAGTCTGGTAATTCCTCCAGCGAAGTCGTCGCTTATTTCTCCGGTGGCTTCGTTAGGAAATACTTTCAGAAAAGTTATCATTGGGTGTCGGTCTGAGTTCAAAATAGTACAAGTGGAGATTAGTAGAAGTGGCGTCGGAAGTGTCACTGATGCTAACGAACATGTTGCATGTGACACTAATGAGTTTGGAAGGTAAATAGGATATAACTCAAGCATTATATTTTTGATAGTATTTCTCACATCGCAGCTTGTAGCTCAAGAGCAGAGTAGCATCAGAAATATAACGTAAGAGCCACATAAATTCAATGAGGGAAATGTGAAGTAAAGTTAGCCAGCAGCACGATACTAGAATATCAACAAGTCACCTCACAGCTATGACCCTTAGGCCAACTATCTCTCCAGCATCTGCACCACTATAAAGTGATGTCAAGTCACCACTCCGCTACAAAAGCACCACATCACTCAGACCAGCATCACCGCACCACTACCTACACCACTACAAAGTTATCAAAAGTCACCACTCGGCTACAAGGCCACCACATCACAGCACCACCACACAAAAGCATCACCACACCAGCAAATCACACCTCCACATCACAGCACCACCACACCACCACCATCACATCACAGCACCGCCACATCACACCACCGCCACACCACCACCATACCAGCACACCACAGCACCGCCACATTACGCCACCGCCACCGCTACATCACAGCACCACCATACCAGCACATCACAGCACCACCACCACACCAGCACACGTCAGCACCAGACTACAAATGAGAGCCTCGTGAGTAATGAGGCGAGCACATCAGGCGCGCAGCCTTTGCCTTCTTCTCCCCCCTTGCACTGCGAGACATGCCGCTTCTCTTCGCCTTTAGCGTCACCACTTTATGTATATCCGAAACAAGGCGTACTTTATATGTGAAATCGCGTTTTGGGCACAAAATGCTCGATTTAAGCACTTCTTTATCGAAACCCATATTTACAGAAGTGTTCAGGCAAGTTCGAAAAAGTTTACTTATATTTTGACGAATTGTGGGACTTTTTCAAGTTTTTCATCAGGATCAAGAAACGAGTATTTTCATGTGTTTCCAACAAGTCATAGATTTTGCCAACTAAGACCACACTCAGTACACCTAAGATTTACAACAAGTTGAACCACGTGTATGCCTGAGGCCTGAGCTATGAAAATCAATATCATTTTTCCTGATTGTACGCATATCAGTTATCATTTTAAAATTTACAATTTCTACACTATATAAATAGCTCAACAATTTTCTCGATATTTCATTTTACAAAAATACAATAATGCCTTGGGGAAAATAGTGTAATCCTGTCGATTTCATGGACACACTTACACTAATTTAATTAAGTATTTAAATAGCAAGTGTAGATAGTTAAATCTCAGTTCCAATTTCCGTAGAGTTTATTCAATTTTGTGATTTGTGTCGAAGCAAAGTGGATTTTCTTAAAATGATGACACAGAACCGAAGACTCATCTTCAGAAGAATGATAACAGAGTCGAACTCGGTCCCAAAGAAAATTTTTACTTTATAGAACATGTAAAGTATGTACCGGCAATTGATCGGTTTACGGCCACTCAAATATAAAACCCTAAAAAGAAAGTTAAAATAAGTTTTCCCACAGCAGCAAAATCATCAATGACGCAAGCATTGCTACCATACCATGGACGAGAAACAAGAACAGCGCATGAGGACACTTGACCTCAGGGTCTGTCCGTCAAGCTGGATTTTCAATTTGTGAAACACGAAGGTCCCCCTGGCAGTCGCAATAGCTGAGCATTCCATTGGTGACAGTCCAGCAAGGGACGACTTCGATGGAACTCGTTGGTGCGGTCATCACAGCTGGAAGCCCTCGCTGGAACCGTACGTCTGGCTTCACTATCGCCCGTCCGATTTCTTGGCCTCTTTTTCCATCAAAGATGTTTTTGTGGAGCCTGCAGAGATGCGAGGGGCTCCGCAAGTCTGTTCTGCGGTTAGGTTTGCGCTTCCATAGAAATTTGGTCATTTCTGGCTGTGGTGTGCATTTCGGAGCGAATTATTTGTTAGTATTTTGAAATATTAAAATTTGTGATACTCCTTTATTCGAAGTAAAATGAATCCTCGTCTTAAATTTCACGCGCTGGTAATATCTCGAATTTGTTTCTCATATGTTTGAAAAGAAATTCTAGAAGTAATGAAGAAAGTAACACCTTTTTGAGCTCTTGGCACACAGAATGAATTATATTACACTCAAGTTCAGCTTCCACTAAAAGTGAAGGCTCAGTGTAAGCAGCAGGTATTTCACCGTACTAAATATTCTACAGGGTATCCCCGCAATACACCATCATCACCATCAGGGACACAAGGGTAAAAAGTTGCCATGTAAGTGATCAAGTCTCCTACCAGGACACTATGTTTAAGCACATGCATGAATAAAATTTGGTATGTATCCTTCTAATTCGACAGCATCCAGTACCTGTAAGTGCGCCACAGAATTTCTGAAATACGAATTTTTTCGAATGAGCTGTCGCGCTTCTAGCCTATTGTTCGCATAATGTTTGCAGAGACTTGCCATCTAAAATATGAATATATACGCACCCAATCTGAAGATATGAAAGTAGTTGTTTTCACCGCTTTCCACATAAAATGAAATGTATGCCTAAGTTAAGTGTGTCACGGTACATTATTCATGAATATAAAAATTGAATTTAGTTTGTAAATAGATTCAGATATAGATGAATATAGATTAGAAATTGATTGTAAAATTGCAGAGACATCTCAAGTAAATTTCGAAAGTTTACTTTATTTTACTAAACGTATTTCATTCAGCAATTGACATCAAAAGAAAGCGTACCACATTGTTTCTGTCGATAAAGTTTTCTATCGACAACACATTCTTTGAATGAAATTGGAATTTTTTTTCAGGATCACATGACGTCCAGCCTACTGAGGCAGATGTTCTGCACTGGTTAGCATCGATTTAAATTCAGCTTTAAAAGACAATGAAGCAAGAATACCTTTCTCTAAGTAAAAAAAATTAGCGACATCTAAATGAAAGTCGAAATTGGCTAAATACGATTTCCCTTGTGCTTCAGTTGGCACAAAATTTGCTCGAGCACATACAGTATAAAATTTCCAGCCTCGATGCGTTCCTTCACTCACTTTAGTATAAAAAAATTGCATCTTTAATCTAACATTGATTCTGGGTTCAACGATGATTAGAAATGAGCGCGGATTCATTTTTAACAGTGTTTTATAGTCTACCTCATCGTTCACTATATTTTAAAATGGAAAATAGTAATATTGTGACTACACCATCATTTCCGAGGCAAGCCTAAAAACTAATTTCGTGGCACTATTATTACCGAGGCTAGCCTAAAACTTTAATATTGAGACACTGTTATTACCGAAACTAGCCTAAGCATCGAAACACAAAAGACCGACCTGAACACGTTCAACAAACTGCTCACGGATCATAATGGCCACCGCAAGCACAAAGCAAGCCTCTCGAGAGCGTAGAAACTGCGCCTCTTCAACAAGCGTTCGGTCGCTTCTTCAATGAAGCACAAAAGTGCCTGAAAGTCGGCAAGTTATTGGCGTCGCTCTCCCAACTTTATTTTCTGGTCATTTCCAGTACACAAGGACCCATAAATAGAGAGCTTAGGTCGAGGATCGTAACGTCATTTTTTACAAGTGGCCCAGTATCTTGGCTTAATTAAGCGCCATATATCGCGGGCGCAGACTTCGGCCTCTTCAACGTCTCGAGGAGGCTGTGTGAGCTGGGCGCCTTGACTGCGGCGGCCCGGCGCCATGACTGCGCTGGGAACCCTTCGATGATTTTTTGGCCAGTCGTTCTAGGTGCTCTTGCTTGCCTTACGAAACATTGAAATGGTAGTGCGCACTTTCCTGCTCTAGAACAATATAACTCAATCATCAAAAATCAGGTTTCCTGGGGTATTTACAATCTACTAATCTGTGGAAATGTTAATGGAATGTGCTGGAAATGCTCTCATCGCAGTTCCTAATTGGGCAAAATGTTAATCGAATGTCATAACATAAGTCAAATTATGAAGCTCATTTTTACTGATCATTCTGAACGCATTGAAGTAGTATTGGGTTTAATAAAATAAATCAAAATGAAATCTGGCGAAATGTTTACATTGTATACGTTTGAATGAAGAAGGTTCAATCCAAAATAAATTCAGCACAATTTTCATTCGCGTACACTAGGAAGCATCGTTCACATACGTATCAATAAGCCGCTACGGGTCTTAATTTTCCAATTATTACTACGTTTTGCAATCATAATGGCGGACTATTTCCTATTAAGCTTGTTTATTTCAATTGATAACTTCCGACTCAGTTTCAACTGTCCGAAAAAAATTCCCCCGCCACATTGAACATCTGGTAAAGAAAATGAAAGTAAAAATATTTGGCGATAAAAGAGCACATCTACAGTTGTCCAAATATTTCTGAGGCAGAGCAATGTGTCTCCAGTAATTCTCTCTTGAAATAACAAGAGGTCGAGTTACTTACAGACTTTCCTTCAGAGAGTCATCTAAAATCAATCACTGAGAACGATCATTTCTAACCGTCTTAATTCCATTAATTGCTTTCTTGGAATCAGAGTCACGTTGGAATGGCCAAAAGGGTCGGAAAAATTCAACGACGACCCGAGCGTTTAGAGACGTATTGCTGAACCTAAACAACCTTCGATCCTGATAGCTTTATCGCTGAAAAAAATGTCTCGGACTCAAATCAAAATTACACCATTTGGTGTTCATTTTCAATTAAATTCTAGTCTCCTAAAAAATCGATGCATGAAGCCAAAATTGATTACGTTTGTTGTATTTCAATTAAAATGGTATAAATCTGGACGCAGACAAAAAGAAGCGAATGAGATCTTTCTCGAGGTGAGAGGCTCCAGCAAGTGTTGTTAATGTGAGTGATGGGTAACCGAATTCGATTAATTAAGAACTGAAGAAACGAGTGAAACTTTACGCTGACGAAATTATTTGAAAACAGCAGAATTTCAGGGACTGTATTTCAGATTATTCATTTTAAATTTAACCCTTTCAATGAATCTAAAATTGTACAAAACTCAAATTAATTTCAAAATTTCCTCAACGAGCTTTTCAAAGTCAGCATAAAGCACATATACTCCTCAATAAACTCTATTTCTTCAAAATCTTTCAGAGAAAAACGCAACATTTTAATTATCGGCAAATGTACCGCAGTATCCATAGAGTTGGATGTGAAGTCGCTGGTGCGGGACGCAGCTTTTGAGCGTGAGGTGGGCTGGTTTCACACTCGAGTGGGGCGAGTGGGGAGTGAGTGAGGCGATTGTTCAGTGAGGCGATTGTACAGTGAGGCGATTGTAGAGTGAGGTAAGTGCCACACACCACTATAACGACACCACACACCACTATAACGACACCACAATAACACCACACACCACAATAACGACACCGAAATACCACACACCACAATAACACCGCACACCACAATAACACCGCACACCACAATAACTACACCACAATAACTACACCACAATAACTACACCACAATAACACCACACACCACAATGACGACACCACAATAACACCACACACACCACAATAACGACACCACAATAACACCACAATAACGACACCACAATAACACCACAATAACGACACCACAATAACACCACACACACCACAATAACACAAAACACACCACAATAATGCTACACACCACAATAACACCACACACACCCCAATAACACCACAGTCACCAGAGGCTGCCCCCCAAAGAACCACCAGAGCTGCACACAGCTCCACCACCCAGCCCAGCTCTCCAATTAGCGTTGCGTTGAACTCTGCCGCTATTAAGCTTGCAAGTGGCCGCTTATGCCGGCACTCGCACAGCAAATTCCGGTCACATAAGCAACTTACTGCGACAATTATTCTATATTTACTGGAGCTTGTTACTCACTCTTCAATTGGCTCGACAAAATGTTGAATGTTTGGTTGGTAAGAGTTTTTGCTCAATTAAAATCGATCATCCAAGTTAACTGCTAGAAGTAAATCTCGATTAAGTGGTGTTCATGGTTAGTTAGCAGCCAAAATATTACTGTATTTATTCATGCTAAAATTTACTGGTTTTTCTTGAAAATTTAGTGAGCGAAGACAAACTACACACAATTGCACGCAAATGATACCGAATTTAAACAATTATGAAAGTAATATTTTAGAGCGTGCATCTTTTAAATCGTCTACATTTCGTGAAATCTTTGCAATCAAATCTCATTTGATGAGTTCAAATTTTTGCACATTTTATCAAACATGTTGAAAACAACTCACAAGCAAATCTACCTAAGAAATAATCCCCAAAAACTACTAGCAAGTCATCATGTATCTGTATTTTAGCCCACAATAGCTTGGCAGAACAAGTGTTTCACGAAAAGAAATCTTCCACAACCATCCTAAACTCCAGAAATGAACTCACGCGTTGAAAAATCACGCTAAAATTTCCCCAAACAAACTTTGGAAACAAATGTGCATCATTCAGGGCTGGAAAAAATCGAAACGTCTGCGAGTGGCCTATGCGGGAGGCAGCACTGGAAAAAGTGCATCCAGAGGCACCACTCCAGACCACAATAAGAGTCTGCTGGAAGTTGCTCGAGTGACCGATATGAAGACAGCCTTCCTCAACTTTGCCTTATATTGCCCTCCTGGGGGGGACCTCACTCTCCTCCCCCATCCTGAGTGGCGCGACGAGGAGTAGCGCTGGAATGCAGGGCTTCACTTGAATGTCTGGGAATCTCAGTTCAAGTCGGAATTCACAGCGAATATGTGAACAAAAGCCTCGTCAAGATTTCTTAGGAGCAGTCAATTCCAGTATTGGCTGCCCTCTACGATGAAAACTACATCGATATGTTCAATGCGGAAGTTGCAAAGTCTGATCACTTCTGTGATGTGTACTCGCACTCAGTTTCATAACACTCAGAAGAAATTACAATTCAGAAAGTTCTATCAACTCGGCAATCCCGACGTTAGTCCATTCTTTATTGTTTGCCCAAACGAGGTGAATTGTAAGTTTTTTATGGGTTTCTTTTTCAAGAAAACAACATTTGAAGACGAGGAGAGTGAAAAAAAAATTCCCGCTCACTGCAGTCTGAAGTTCATAGAAGGTTTTCTAGTCTGCTCCTATTGGAAAAAAAGCTCTTGCATATTTTCTGCAGGAAACTCAGTCTCAAAAATACAGTTCACATCTTTAAATGTTCGTTCAAATACTTAAATGATCGAAAAAATGAATTTATACAAACTACGTTTGAAAAATGCCAATTTTTGATTGCCTAACATCACTTCAACCATTTGTTATAACAATAAATTACTCTCCAGCGTTTAAAAAGGACAAAAAAATAGCACCATAAGCACTTCTATAGAAAAAATACCACTATTGCCAAAAGTCATATGTTTACCAAGAACGTAGTCAATCAAGATAAAAAAATCTGAAAATTCATTGATAATTCATTTACAAGCAAAGGGCAATCATTTAAATTTGATCAGGATTTGTAAGTTCAATAAGAAAAAATAGAGCTACAGGATTTGGTCGTAAGTAGTCTGACATGCAGAATATTTTAATGTCATTAAATATACAAGAACATGTCTAGCAAAATTGGGGAACCATTTAAATTGATAACAAAATTGTAATAAGATTTCTAATTTAAATGTCTGAATCTTGTTTATATTCTTCTGATAAAACGCCTGGGAAATACATACTTGTCAAGTTATCCTATTAATCTTGCAGATCACCTTTAACCCTGAAACGCTAACTTATTTTTCGAGCACAGCGCAAACAGTGTATTAGATTTAAATGTTTAGCGTTTACGGGTTAAACCAAGGTTGTCTCCTGTTCTAGCTATCAATCTAGAACATTGTTCTGTCGAATTATAATCTGTATAATAAAAACATTGTCATAAACACAAACATTGTCTATCATAAAAACCTTTAACATAGGAATCAGCAACACCCAATTTTAGCAGTTCAAGTATAGTTATAGTTGTTATACATTAAGAATTTCGATGACATCACTGTCTCATCAAAGCAGGATTTTCAAGATGTTTAAATATATATTTTACGGAATACTACTTTGGTTCTTTCAATGTTCTCATTTTGATTAGCTTCCCGAGCAAGCGTTCTCAAGGCCTTAACGGATTAACAAAATTGAAATTGCGTCGAATAGTTCAAAAATTTTCAACCAGAACATTCGGGTAGCTTTTTTACGAACAGGTGCAGAAAATCCTAAAATATTTGAACATTAGTAACATATTTTATAAATTTCAGCTAGAACCTCGATTCACGATGCAAAAGTATAAAATGAGATTTCCTTATATACGTCTTGTTTTTTTTTACCAAAAACACCTTCCTTGACACGTGAAAACTTACAGTGTCTTCATCTTATGACTCTGAAAAAAGTATGAGACTGATTTTGTTCACAAAATTATAAGTTTGCTGTTATGGTTTGTTGCACAATAACGAAAAAAGATCAGGGACGAATACAATGAAAAACAAAAGAGTGTAGCATCAAAGACTGTGGGCAGTCGCTTTCCATAACGCGTTGTAAGTACGATGAAAAGCAAAAGCTTTCCTACCACAAGTGCTCCGAAAAGAAGAAAAAATAAAACCAGAGGTATTCACGGCCGAAATGAAAGCAGTTAGTGTGGTTCTGTGAGTGATTTAGGTGCGAGTTAGGTGAAGGAGTAAGCAGAGGCTGCATCACGAGGCCTAATAACCATTTGTTAGGCTGTACAATGGGGCGCCGCAGTCGTCCTTAATATAATAAAAGCCCGCAAGATTATCAAAATGTGGGAACCTTTTCACGTGATGGCGCTGGCTCTCACCTCACACAGCAGCTCGCAACCGCGGCCGTGCGGCGTCAGTTGTGCTGCCACATCCTGTGGCTCTCTACCTGCTGGGTGCGTAACAATTCTGGGGCTTTTGGCTGAATATATAATCTCGATAAACTTACTTTAATACTGCAAATGTTCGTTGTCTCAAATTTATTTCTAAGCGGGTTTTTTCCCAAATTTTCCATTGAAATTTTGTTGAGGATGTTTTTTTTTCAACATACAGAATATATAATCTTGATAAACTCACTTTAATCCTGCAAATTTTGTTGTCTGCACTTTATTTCTAAGCGAGCTTTCTCCTTAAATTTTCCCGTGGAATTTTGTAGAGGACTTTTTTTCAACATGATTGTTTCTTTAGAGTTTAAAAATGAGTGCATTTTATTTTCATGTTTAGTCTTCATTGTCATGTATATTTTTAGACTATGTAATTGGTCTTAAATTTCACCCAAGGTTTGAGCTATTAGGTTTTAACCCTCGCGGCATCATGAGCGCTGATTTTGATCTATTTTATTACTCAAAAGCATTCGTATGAGCAAACTTAGACCTGAATAATTTACAGTGAAATATTTGCATGGCAAACAAGTACACCAATGTCTTCATGAACTCGTGACAACGAAATTTTAAAAATATCTCGGCAATTGTTTCGGATTCAATGGAAGCAGAATAATTGAAAGACGCTTACGAAATACTTGAAACTCACAACACATACAGAATACTGTATGTATCGTCAAAAAATATTTCGTGATGAAAATCAGAAATTTCATCATAGTAATATCACCATGCATCACGATATATTCATGTATTGTCTCAGAACATCTTGTGATGGAAGATCAGAAATTTCTTTCATGTTGATTTCAAAACGCATCTCCGCCGCAATCATAAGAACAACTAACTAAAGCAAGCAGAATGGAAGATCACGATTGCTGTAACCTACACCACCTGATCCACAAGACATCGAGACCTCCCTCCGCCGGCTGACGTTCTCGGTCTACCGACTCCGGCGCTCCCCTTTTATTCGTAACAGAAGAAGGCCCTAAATCTCAAGTCCCAGCGCTTATTCAAATCCGCAAGGCCTCTCTGGGTGTCCTAATGCCTTTGTTTACAGAGCCACCGAGGTGAACTGCCTCGCTCAAATCCTCCTCAGAGCTGCCGACGGGAACTGGAGACGAGGGTAAGGGGATAGAACCTCCTGTTGATCATTACTACTTGTCATTTCTCATCTCTCAGCCGCCAATTCTACGGTTGTCTTATGTACTGGAATTGCCATGTGTACTAGGTGGCATCCCTAGTATATATGGTTTCCATATATACTAGGATTGCCATGTTACATCAGTTCGTTATTTCTCATCTCTCAGCCACTAATTCTGTACTAGGGTTGTCATGTGTAGGAATCGTCATACGTACTAGGTGACAACCCTAGTACATACGGTTGCCATATGTACTAGGGTTACCATGTTACTTCAGTTTGTTATTTCTCAACTCTCAGCTCCCAATTCTACGGTTACCTTATGTACTGGAATTGCCAGATGTAACAGGTGGCAACCCTAGTACATATAGCTGCCATATGTACTAGGATTGCCAGGTTTGATCAGTTCGGGATGTTAACAAGACTCCTCGTCGTATAAAAATCCCTCGCACAACTACTGGTCAGAATAAGCCCTAAAAATTGGCCTGCTCTGTACACATGAACTCTCTTCCACAAATGTTCATCTCTCGAGATGCCTGCACACTTTGCAAATCCGCCTTTTTTAATATGGTCGTGATCTTCAGTCCCCTGATGCTGCCTTTTAACAAGTTTTACTTCGTTTGTTATTGATTTTTTTCAAAATTTATGAATTTCGTCAGCTGCTGTAAAAGATGCAAAGGAACAAAAGGCATGTAGAAGTCACGCTGTGTGCAAATATTTACGAGTAAAATGTTCCAACTGAATCTATTGCTTCATTAGATGTGAGGAAATAAATTCGGATTCTGCAAATACCCTCCAAGTTTCCCTGATG
The DNA here is from genome assembly GCA_014220935.1 of Platorchestia sp. MABIK. Taxonomy (NCBI): domain Eukaryota; kingdom Metazoa; phylum Arthropoda; class Malacostraca; order Amphipoda; family Talitridae; genus Platorchestia; species Platorchestia sp. MABIK. The sequence goes on along the minus strand of JACJUY010000732.1, from coordinate 171,282 downwards.
GATGGTTAATCTTAACAACCATTGTTTATTATCTTGTTCTTAGTTGCGTTTTGTTCTTAGTTGCGTACCAAATCGAATTGGGAATAGTCAGTTACTCCACTTTCTCTTTCAATCTGCATGGTCAATAATGCGATTACGATATGATTCCATACGCATAAAAGACTGCGTATTGCACTTAGAACCAGTATTCAGAGTGGGCAGTCGGCGCTCAGGTTGGATACAGAAGAGGTTCACTGTAAAAATCATTAAGTGCCTGTGTACGGCAGAGACAGCGTCGCTTGTTAGTCTATTTCGAAAGAACGATAGCGATGTTAAAAAATATGAAAGAGGTCCCTCCTAGCTGTCTCGGAGCAAAAATACACCCCTTTAAACACTGTCCATAACCCACACTACACCTATTTTACAGAGGATACAGAACTATTAATTTCATTCAATACATCAGTACACGTATCTTTTCGACACCCCGTAACTGAAAAACACATTACCAAGTAACCATGGAGAACTCTGCCACCACAACATTCTCCGAGGTGAAAACTATGACCAGATTGTCATACATGATGATAGAAAACTGAGCAGCAAGTGAACACAACAGCTAGTAAACTGTGTAGCTAACGTAAACAACAGTAAGTGAACAAAACAACTAGTAAGCAAAACAACCAGGTAACAAAGTAGCTATCAATCTATGTATCTAGCAAACTAAGCTTCTGAGGGACAAAGCTACTAGTGAACTAAGAAACTAGTAAACGCATCGGCCTAGTACCAGGCACCAAACACCACCACTACAAGGCACCATACACCACCACTTCCAGGCACCATACATCACCACCTCCACTACCATCAGGTACCCTACACAACCACACCACCACCAGGTGGTGAGAGACAAGCGACCTGACCGCGCATAATGAGGTGGTGGGAGCGGCCGAAGATAACGACACTTCCGAGGGCCTAATTACAAAGTACGAAAAGTCCGTAATGCGTGGCCTTTTTTCATCAAAATATGCTTCATCACTTACTTTAATCAGCGCTAATTCTTGAAGGTTTAAAGCAGTATCTCTTCTACAACGCATTTTGTCACTGTTTTTAAAAATATTACAAAAGAAGGAATAATATCGCTGTCTTTCAAACGACGCTGGAACTTATCACAAGGGCGGTCATTAACGCAAAAAAATACTTGCAGCGCCTGCGAATTTTCTTCAGCACAAAGTGCTTCAGAATCCAATACAGCATTTTATTCACAAGGATGATTTCATATAGCTTCAAATCCGAGATGAGTGTCCGCTGTACATAACATTTACACTCTGACTGCAACGTGCACCACCGGTGGCCACGGTGGGGATTTTCAAAACGCTGCTGACCGATCAGTAGTCACAAACTCAACATTCAAAATACTCAATTAAAGCTAAATGAGGGCATGATCCAGGTAATGATTGCTAATTTCAAAATTTCTTTTCACAATAGACTCTTAATTTTAGTTGAAAATTGAACTTCAGTTCTACCAATTGCGGTCAAAGTGGTAAGCTTCGAATGATTGCTTTCAGAGACATAGATATTGAATTGAGCAGTCATGCTCAGTGGCTAAGAAAGGTAACATTAAAAAAGAATACTTTAATACAATTTAGGTGAAGTATAACATCCTCAGCAAACGACTTTGAAAAAAAACGCACATTTCAAGCGAAGGCACATTGGCGATTATTCCCAATTTAGCCAATATTCATTTATGAACCTGAGTTCAGTGATGGATTCCAGGTGAACTTCAGATGAAATGAAAACTACCATGAATGCGACGGGGGTCGGACGTGGATAAGCCCCTTTCCAGCTAAGCCACGGTACCAAATCGGTTAAATCTGAGCAATCTGAACTATGTCTAAAAGCTGCGAAACTAAAATTGTGACATGAGACGACGTCTGTGTGCAAATCTGACAAGCCCTCAGCTTGTTTGTGATGTTGCCTTTGGCATCATGGTATGAGGGCCGGCATGAGGGCCGGCATGAGGGCGTTTTTCCAGCGTATCCTTCAATCCACCTTAATACCTTAATGTAACTTATAGGCGCGGCGCATACTTTGCCTTACCCTTTTATCATTCGCTTTCACTGGAGACATTTCAGAAAATGTGTCCTGCACTGGAAGTCTTTAGAATATTTCCTCCTTTACATGCTCGTTCTTTCCTACCCCATCACTCAGCGAGATATCTCCGTTACAAAATACTGTCCTAACTTGTAATGTACAGTTACATCGGCTTACAGCTCCTCCCGTAGTACAGTGGGCACAAACTGTGCACTGCCTCATACTGACGCTGCACAGCCCCCACACCTGCACAGCCCCCACAGCCCCACAGCTCCACAGCCCCACAGCTCCACAGCTGCACAGCTCCACAGCTGCACAGCCCCACAGCTGCACAGCCCCACAGCTGCACAGCCCCACNCCCACAGCTGCGCAGCCCCACAGCTGCGCAGCCCCACAGCTGCACAGCCCCACAGCTGCACAGCCCCACAGCTGCACAGCCCTACAACTGCACAGCCCTACAACTGCACATCCCCACAGCTGTGGTATGTTAATAAAGCAAGGCTGCCGGCTAATTGCCTCCACTTCCCCAAACCATAACCATTAAAGGGCCACGGCGCCGCTGTCCCGGCCACCTCCGCCTGAATTGATGCGCACTCACTTGGTCTTCTCTTGCCCTTACGAGTTTGTCGCGGCAGGAGCGGCTCCTCGGAGCCATAAGCCTGCTAATTGCACCCATGTGAGCGACTCACCTGGACTCCTAACTTGCTAGCAAGTTGAGCCGCTCCTCGGAGCCATAAGAGTGCTAATTACACCCATGGGAGCGACTCACCTGGACTGCCAACTTGCTAGCAAGTTGAGCGGCTCCTCAGAGCCATAAGCGTGCTAATTACACCCATGTGAGCGACTCACCTGGACGCTAGGAAGTTGCTGCGTTGTTCCAGGTGGATTTGACCATGCGCCCTGAAATGGGTCGTAGCGTATCCCCGTACGATCCAGAAAATGCAAAGAAAGTACAAGGTGGCGCAACTCAAATGCCCGCGTTTTGAAAGACTGTAAGGAAAAGTAAAACAATACTTACAGAATTATTTGTTGTTTTATTCGAATGAGTATACAATGCCGTTTGTGTGCTCACTTTTTGAAGATGGCATCAGGAAGATGCTGGTGACCACCCACGTCTTACCATCACCACCACAGCCGTTGCACGCGCCTTTCAAAACTCAGGCATTTGATTTTCCCCCACCCTGTATCACCTTAAGGTGATAAATGGATCCCTTCATATGGTAACTATTTTAGACGCATGTACGGAATTTGCAGATTTGCACAAAACACCGACCCTCTAGAAAAAGGAGACATTAGAAAACTTGGCTTGCCCGTTGGCCTACTCCACTCACCCCAGCAACAAACGATGCTCACCCTAGAGTGAAAAATGGATCCCTTCAAATGGTAACCATTAAAGACACATGTACGGAATTTCCAGATTTGCACAAAACGCCGACAGAAAAAAAACAGTAAGAAACCTTCCTTTTAGGAAAAAGGAACCCGTAGAAAACTTGTCTAGCCAGCTAGCCGACCTGACTCATCCCAGCAACAAGTGATGGTCGACCTAAAGAGAGCGGCTGCGGTCACCACTGAGGAGCGCCAGTGTCCATACGTGTCCTGACAAAGACAAACACCATCAACCCTTTGTCTCATTAGCACTTCATGAAACTGCTCTGTGAGGTTACACAGGGCGCATATTCAAGTCGATAAATTTAAATGATTCTTTGGTTAACATGCGATGCTACAATATGTTTGAAAGTATTATTCCATTTATTTTATTAGCTAATTTGAAGTTTAAAACTATGAGTGAAGAGACTCGTAAATTTCGTACTTTGGTGACAAATTATACAAACAAAATCACGCAAGCCTCAGCATAATTTGAAAATTTATACCCCAAAAAAATGGTGGCCAGCCCGAATACGCATGAACAAGTAACACGTTCGGCCTGTGCGAGAACGAGGAGGTGCTCCGTCAGGCGACTGAAGACAAATCGATCAATGTCGGAGGAATTGTTTCATTTACGTTCAAGAGCGGAGATTCTCCAATTGGTGTCCCAGGCGAAACGAATCGGGCAGAACAGAGCTAGAAAAAAAAAAATATGAAACTAATAGTTGTGGGAATATGAGAACCAATGATGATAACGATTGATTGATTATTATAAATTAGTTTTAGCCTCCCTTAGCACAACAAAGACATTCAACAAGAGAAAGAATGAAGGCACCATTTAGTATGGAGTTAGGGGAAAGAAACAGTAAGTTGAGAAAGAAGTTCATTAAACAAGATAAAAGTTAAAGAAGAAAGTCAGAGGCGCTGAAAAACAGGACAGCAGTGAACCGAAAAAAGATGGTCCTCAGCAAAGCAAAAATATTTTGTGGCAACAAAAAGAAGGCCTACCTAACTCTCAGCTCACGCCCTTACATTTCCTCCTGGGAGCGCTAATTCCCATAGATACAATAGTTGTATCCCCCTGAGGGGAATGATCATTACGTTATGAGTTAATATAAGTTCCCCAGAAACCACTGACACTTGTGAAAATTGAAACATGCAAAATATGGTAAGAAAAATTGGACAAAATCTATCGCTCCATGGTTACATCGATAGCATCTTTAGCTTTTTTTCTTTCTTTACTAGCGGACTGAAATTTCACAAACTTTTTCTATGGAAATCCACAGAAAGAGTGGCAGCCTGACTAACAGGCCATCCATGACCATTTCAATTCTGATTGAAAAAAACCCGCTGCTGTAGACGGAATATGTTTGTATATAACTGAATCAGAACCTTCGTTTTTCATTTAAAAAGAAAAAAACAGTGAAGCGATTTGAAATTGAGTGCTTTACGAGCATGTTAATCAGAGTCGATTTAGAGAAGAAAGAGATATTAATTTTACTATTTTTCAATCAGCAAGGAGTAGGACCACATGAGTTGACTTTAATCATAGACATGCAATCTTCAACTGGCACTCTTATTTAAATTACATTAAATGAGCCAGCATTGAACAGCACCCTTTCATTTAAACAGCACTTTATGAGGCAGCATTAAACAGCACCTTATGAGGCAGCATTAAACAGAACCTTCTCACTTAAACAGCACCTTGTGAGCCAGCATTAAACAGCACCCCGCGTTGAGCATAATCAGAAGGCGGGCAGCCAGCATTAAAGACAAGCCTGGCCATTACTCAAAGCAGCTGGCTGGTGTCATTAATTGCGTGTCCCCCACGCGTGTCTCCGGGCGCCTAAATGCTCAGCGGCACTAATGGCTTTCCACTTTCTTTGCCTTGTTTGGGTCCTTGAAGCGTTAGGGCCCGCACACCTCCTGAAGTTGTGTGCTTGTGTCTGACGCTCGTGCAGGTCTGCTTCCACGCTTAATTATGCCTGAGTACATCAATGGATACCGAAGTGAAAGTTCAATTGTAACCGAACGATGTAATTGAATATGCTTGCGTACATCAATGGATACCGAAACCAAAGTTGAGTTGTAACTGAACGATGTTATTAATTGTGCCTGAGTACATCAATGGAGATAAACGAAGTACTCTGTGGTAATTCCACTGAGTTTAAATGTAACTAAAAAGTTCTTTGTTTAATTTTTCGGAATTTTTTGGTCGAAAATGACAAAAAAGGGTTGTGCAACTTCGGTGAAGCACGGCAAATAATTTTTGTTAATTACACGTGATTTCAATCAGCAATTGTTAATTACTCGTAGCGAGAAGAAAAAATTATGAAAATCCCCTCCGTGGCCACCGGTGGTTAAGTTGCGGTTAAAGTGTTAAGGATCTTCAATAACTGTTCCAGTATCTTTAGTAACTGTTTAAGTATTTTCAGTAAATGTGAATGCTTTAGTAAGCATCCACATTCAAAGTTATTCGTCCTTTTTAATTAGTATATGAAGTAAATTATTTTAAAATGACACAGGGAATGAATGTTTTGCCTGATGTCATCCCAGAGCTCTGAATTAGGCCTTCAAAATATACTGAAGGTTCTATGGAGCCCGCATCCCAGTCACAGCGGAGTTCGATAGCCTTTCGAAATAATTTGAAGTCAAAAGAACACAAATACTCTATGAAATAGGCTTGAAAACTTGTGACGTACCACAGCTAAGACAACATTGAATCAAAAGAATTACTGTACACTATCCTAAACTTGGGAATTCGCCCCCTTTCCCACATTCTGGTTTGTCAGGAATTCAAAATTTGATCCCCTTTCCCATGTTCCAGTTTGTCTTCCTTCGAAATTTGATCCCCTTTCCCACGTTCCAGTTTGTCTTCCTCCGAAATTTGACACCTTTCCCACGTTCCAGTTCGTCGCCGTCCAAAATTTGCCCCCTTTCCCACGTTCCAGTTTGTCGCCTTCTGAAATTTGCCACCTTTCCCACGTTCCAGTTTATCTTCCTCCGAAATTTGCCACCTTTCCCCCGTTCCAGTTCGTCGCCGTCCAAAATTTGCCCTCTTTCCCACGTTCCAGTTCGTCGCCGTCCAAAATTTGCCACCTTTCCCACGTTCCAGTTTGTCGCCTTCTGAAATTTGCCCCCTTTCCCACGTTCGTTTGTCGCCTTCTGAAATTTGCCCCCTTTCCCACGTTCCAGTATGTCTCCCCCCGCTGAGAAGGAAGCCCTACCCTTCCCCCTCGGTCCCTTCATCACAGCATAGCACTTCAGGGCGAAATTTTCCACGAAGAAATTTGAGGTTTTTAAAAACGTGGCCGCAGAGGCCATAGATATTAAGAGGCAGGTCGTTTGGGCTCGCTAATTGAGCATATATTATGACACCCAATGTACAGTCGCCCCATTTGTTAGGGGGCCCGTCGCGGCCGTCACAGGCAGTCTTCCTGCGGCTCCTCCCCCACATTAGCGACGTCACTATTTTGCTGGTGATTAGAAGCCCTCAAATGCTTCCGCAGGGATGTGCATGCATTCAACACGTTGACGGCGATGGGTTAAACTGAAGTTCAATATTCAACTCAAATTTCAAGTCAAAAGTTGTAAGGGGTTTTATACATACCATACATTAACGGGGTCCATTTAAATATCATAAATTTTGGAAGATTGTTTAAAATTTTTAAAGAAATATGAATAATACGAGAATTCGACAAGTCGAAGGAAGGAAATATGAATAATGCGACAAGGCGAAGGAAGGAAATATGAATAATGCGATAAGTCGAAGGAGGGAAATATGAATAATTCGAGAACACAAGTCGAAGGAGACGGTAACACGCCCTCTAGAGAGCACGAGATGGTCGAGGATGACACTCACAAGGTTCACTTCGCCAAAGAAAAGGTACCCACAACCGATTAAACTTCATGTCATCACGGTAGCAAGAGATGCTCTATGCAGCGTCAAGCTTCCAAAGCACACAGAGACTCAGCTGTAGATTATAATGTGATCTTGATTCCAAAATTTTTACCGGGAGCAGTATTAGGGTGAGATGGCGATGCTTCAAAAATGCGTCAAATTTCAGTTCATGACAATGGCCTGGAATTCTCAAATGGGATATCTGACAACCAAAAATTTGCCTCATAATCGTAGGTCAGAAGCTTGTTAGTCCCTGATAAGTGCAAAAAAACTACAGACACTATTTGAGCACCTAGAAACTTAGAGGTACGCTGTACCTAACTCAGATTTGAGTACCTAGAAACTTAGACGTACGCTGTACCGAACTCAGATTTGAGTACCTAAGCACCTGAGGCGCACAGCACCAAATCCGAGAGCCACAAGCGCCAGCTCGAATGAAGCAGTACAGTGGAGCGAGGCAGGAGAGGGAGGCAGGGGCCGGGCCAGAAGCACAAGGCAGTTATTGAAAGCTAGGCGGGGGAGAACACAAGCAGCGATCACCAGTCCAATAAAAGTGCAAATCAGCATAGAAATATTACCGCGCTCTGCGCTGCCATTCGTATTGCAGCGGCGGCCGCGTGACGGAGCCTCGCTCTGCTCCTCCGTGTAGTGGCTGCTATATTAGCTCACCCTCTGTGTGTGTGTGTGTGTTCGTGTGTGTGTAGTGTGTGGGTGTGTGCTTGTGTGTGTATGTGTGTGTGTGTGTGCTCGTGTGTGTGCGTTCGTGTGCTCATTTGTGTTTACTTGTGTACGCGCGCTCGTGTGTGCTGTGGCAGTATGCACTCAACCATGTGTACTTCCATGCTATGTGAGTAGTCGTGTATTTTACCATGTGGGGTGTGCTGTATTACGATATGTAAAGTGAGATGTGCGTGCTGCTCAATGTGTGCTCCAGGTATTTTAACTCTTGTTCTTCTTTTTATCTGACGCGTTAGATTCCCGACGAACCGACCGATTGAAAACATGATATTTAATGTGTTTTAGAGTGTGTCTTGCAGACTGGGTAAATTTTTCTAAAATATGCAATACTGATGGGAGTTTGCTTTTGAGAAATGTTTGAGCACAAAATTTACAGTACTTAAAAGTACTGTTTGTACGCTTAAGAGTGTTTATAAAGTAGGTGCCTGCAGTGTGTGTGCAACAAGGTGCATTTAACCCTGCGCTAGTCAATGATTAGAAAAATGATGGTCCTTAACATAAAAAAAATTTGATTTGACAAAAAGAAGGCCTACCTAACTCTCAGCTCGGGACCTCACTCGTTTTCCCTCTTGGATCGCTAATTCCCATCCTATGTGTGAATATAAGAAAGACATGTACCTCAGGACGCACTAAAAGTATCCCTTAATCATTCATAGAACCTCGTACAAACACCGAGTATTTAACAAAGACAATCATTTGAGAACAGCCAACACTGAAATCATGTCACAAATTCCTACGTTATTCCATACAATTTATTCCAAATTCCAAAAAGCAGTCACCTCAAAGTAGACCAACACAACTTGCAGCCGGACGCGAGGGAGTTGCAAACGCAAAATCTGCAAACAAAACAAATCCAACAACGAGAGCAACATCGCGCTGCCGCAGTTTAAAGCAGCCGAGAGCTACAAAACAGTTCACATGTTTAGTGCCTGCTCTAACGAGGCACAGAAAATTCCGTCTTTTCAAATAAAGCTGGTGAAGGTAATAGAGCATCACATTATCTGAGGTAAGAGGCACTCGTGTTACTGCAAGAGAGGGCGGAGAGAGGCAGCGCGCAAAGCTCTGTGGGAGTGTGGCTTGAAAAACTTCTATTAATAAAGTTCAACTCTGCTCCAACGACTGAAGTGTTCTACGGGTACATTAATAAAACTCAAGTGGGAATCAGATTTAGATGAAATTACAGAGTTTCATGCATTTCCCAATAAAAATCGGATTAAATTAAATTAATCCGTGTGTTTCTCAATAAAATTTGGATAACATCACACAATTTTGTTTATTCCTCAACAAAAATCACCTCAAACTACACAATTTCGTGCATTTCCCATCAAAAATCAAATCAATTACATAATTTCGCGTTTTTCTCGATAACAAATTAGACCAAATTACGTTATTTCGTGTATCTTTCAACAAAAATCGCGCTATCTCAGCAGTGTGCGGAGACTGTAGCCTGGCGGTGCCGGGAGACAGCCCCGCAGCTGCGGACGGCGGCAGCAAAAGTAATAAAGCTGTGTTTTGTGGCGCACACCGCGCCGACAGACGGCGGCATTATGCAGCGTCTCTGGCACCCCACAGGTCAGGGGTCTAGGACCCCACGGGGTCAGGGAATCAGCTGTGGGGGCAGGGGTCTACGACCCTGTGGGGGTCTACGACCCTGTGGAATACTGGGTCTACTATCCTGTGGAGTGAGGAGTACAGTTGTAAAGGATCGAGGTCTAGGATCCAGTGGGTCAAAGGAACAGCTGCCAGGGGTAGAATTTAAGGACCCAGTGGGATTAAAGAAGCAGCTGTAGGGGGTCTGGGGTCTACGACTTTGCGAGATCAAGAAAACGGCTGCAGGGAGTAAGGCCCTAGGATCCCGTGGGTTCAGAACAGCAGCTGTAGAGCGTACGGGCCTTCGATCCCTCGGGGATTAGATTTGAAGTTAGTTTAAGCATTCCTAAGGGCTAAGAAAAAAGCGTTCCGAAAAGAAGAAGGAGGAAGGCACCAATTAGTGTGGAGGTAAGAAAATGCAGAATCTATGCAAAAGGTGCTTAGAAACAGTAAGTAAATAAATAAGTTTATAAAACAATGTAAAGGCTTAAGAAGAAAGTAGTAGGTGCTGAAAAACAGGACAGCAGTGAACCGAAAAAGGTGTCCTTAACATAACAAGAAACATTTTACTTCAACAAAAGGAAGGCCTGCCTAACTCTCAGCTCTGGCTCTCACACAATTTCCCCCTGGGAGCGCTACTCCCCGCAGATACAACAGTTGTATCCCTTTGAGGGGTCACACAGATACAATAGTTGTATCCTCCTGAATGGGACGAGGACCCCTTAGGGTCAAGATACCAGTTGCAGGAGTGGGGCTTTTGAGCACCGTGGTTTCAGAGAAGCAACAAAGTGATGGGGCTCTGGTGCCCAGTAAGGGCAATGAAGCAAGAAGACTTTGACTGTGAAACAAAATGATACATGTATATATAAAAACAGATATAAAATGTAGCTGAAGAAGTTCCATGCAAAACGCTCGCATGATAACGCTGTATTTCGTTGACGGGTCTCACAGCAGCGGCATTACCACGCTGCTCGCAGTGATTGTTTTTTCTCTTCGTGTGAGACTTTGGCATTGGCAGGAACACAACAGTAAAAATTACATGAATTTGTATTTATTCCATTGATTTCTGAGAATTCAAAAGTAGAAAAGTACAGTACTTTGCTGACCCAGCGCTTGGAAATTTTCAGCGTGAAAGACAATTAAATGAAGGCTTTCATTGCAGGCCAAAATTTCGTCTGGTAGCGGAAGTATCAAACGTATATATATTCTAAATACATATATATCACTTTCGTCTCAATATCCGCAAGGAAAAAAATTATTTTTTCTAAAATACAATAAGAGAGAGGGTTAAAAGCTTTATACTATCTCATAAATAGCTTTTTGTACGACGAGTTCAGTGAAGAGTCGCACGCAGCGTCATCTTAATATTTAATGGTTCAAAATCTATTATGCATTCATTGAAGGGTTTTAGCCAAAACGACCGGACACCGTGAAATAACCACACTCTACCACACGCTCTACTCGGACTATACATACCACACATACTACACAAATCACACACACAACAAACACACACGCACTACACATACCACATCACACTCACCACACCACACACCAGAGGGCTGATCATCCCCGTGTCTCCATAGCCTGGTCCTCGAAGGCCTACAGTTTTTATAAGAGACCATCATGACCACACGCCCTAAAATAATCCATTCATCTTCGGCAGTGATAAAATTTCCCTCAGATATTTGAAGGTATATTCTGGGGCTTGCGGCGGAGAGGCGCTATCAGTCTCACTCGGGCGCAGGCATCGCTTTATTCGCGCCTCAAATTCTCTCCTCAATATCAGACTAAATATTTTAACTTCGTGAGCAAGTTGTCGAACTTTTCGTGGCGAAGTGATCAGTTATCTTAAAATGTATCCGTTATACTTGAGTTTTCAATCATTTTAGTCGTGGTGAAAGGCTCAAACTTTTACCAGCAGTCATCAGTTCTCTTAAAATGCATAAGTTATACTTCAGTTTCATATAATTTTAAAAGGACTCATAGATGGTAGGATTGATATTTTTTCCAATCACAATAATATTGAACGTGACTATAGTAGCGTGTTTCTGAATCGCTTTTGCCATTACGGCGTAAAAAGAGGAATCTTAGATCAGGGTAAAATTATTTTTGGGTGGGGCCTATTTAGCTGTTCACTTTGTGGCACTTTAAACGATTGAAACAAACACACAACTAGATTAGATTAGTCGTTAGTTTGAGCCTCCCTACCCGCAGCAACAAATGCGCTCCAAAGAGAGGAAGGAGGAAGGCACCATTTAGTATGGAGTGTAGGAAACGCGGAATCTACGCAGAAAGAGCATAGAAACAGTAAGTTGGGAAAGAAGATTATGAAACAAGATCAAAGTTGAAGAAGGAAGTAGTAGGTGCTGAAAAACAGGACAGCAGTGAACCGAAAAAAGGGTGGTCCGTAACAAACCAAAATCCTATTCTACTGCAACAAAAAGAAAACCTACCTAACCTTTAGCTCGGGCCCTCACATAGTTCCCCTGGGAGCGCCAATTCCCGTAGATAGCACACAACTAGAATAGAATGGGACATAACACTAATCCTTGGACTTCATTTACATAACTTTCATTTTCAACACACCTGTAAGGGAAAGAACACATAAAACTTTATTTATTCTGATGAGTTTCAGTAAAGTAGCATTGGGTGGCTGCTTTCTGAAACTTGAAAGATCACTTGGGGAAATGATTAAAGACAATTCAAAGCTACCAACTCTCACACGAGAATGATCCACGCGACTAGACCACCGACATTACCAGACCTGAGGTCCTGAACCTAACTGTTAAATGTTTAAAACCCAAAGTCAATTCAAGCTCATGGGGCAGACGTCTGCAATGGCTGACCATGAGGTTTGATCGCGATTGGTTGTTTATTTTTAAATTATGACCCATTTTTTACGTACAAGGCAATGAACCAAAAATTAGGTATAGCGGTATGGCGACAGATTCGGAAATTACCGAAAAATTGGTCCAGTATTCAACCCTATTATAAAGGTATTTAACCCGACGAGTCCTTAGGGTTAAATACCATTTACAATTGTTACTGCCCGTGTGCAAAGCTAGACTAATTTGAAATAATCATTTTTCGAGTTTATACATTTGTAATCAACACGTTGCTTGCGATGCGACCCATCTATGGATCGCCTGAAAAAAATTAACAATCTTTTAAAGTAATCGGTATTCAACGAACCCAGTTAATATTTGGTAATTGTAAAATTACCAAAAACTTTTGACTTGAAATTTGAGTTGGATATTAAACTTTAGTGCAGTCAACGTGTTGAAGTGATTTGATCTTCCACAATATTAATGCTGGCGGCTTTTGTGAATTGAGGTGAATGGGGAGGGGGGGGAGGCCTGCGGAGCTCCGTGAGGGGCCCAATTACGGGACCGGGGACAGGCTCATGCTCTGACTTATTATAGGGCTACTAGGAGGCTTATCTGCAAACTGAGAGGCTACCTGAAGGATTATCTGGAAGGTTAGAGGCTACTTGATGGATTATTTGTAACGTTAGAGGCTACTGGAAGGGTTCTCTGTGACGTTAAAGGTCACTAGGAGGCTAATCTGTGACGTTAGTAGTTACTAGGAGGCTAAGCTGTGACGCTAGGAACTACTTGAAGGCTGATGCGGGAAGTTAGGTTCTATACCATGAGGCTAATCTGACGTTAGGAACTACTAAGAGGTTGATCTGGTCATGAGGACTACTAGGAAGTTAATTTGTGACGTTAGAAACTATCAGGAGGCTAATCAGTTACGTTAAAAATTACTAATAAGCTATTCTGGTGTTTGACATTACTAGGAGGCTAACCTAACGTTCATAACCACTGAGAGGTTAATCAGTGATATTAGAGAACACCAGGAGGCTATTGTAGGACGTTAAGGACTACAATAGGCCATCTAAGGCTATAGGCTATGTAGGACTAACAGTTTCTAAGGCTATCTGTGATTTAAAAACTGTTAGGAGATTAATATGTTACATAAGGGACCATCACGATGCTAGTCATTGGGATACCGATTAGTACGAGGCTGATGTTTATCTTCAGTGACTATAAGATAAATAATCGTTAACCAGAAGCATAATGACTGTGTAATTACAGAAATAATCCTTAACCATCTCAATTACAGGACTAACTAAGACGCTAATCTTCAGTTAGGTCTCGTTAATAACCGAGATGGAATTCTTCCTTCGCTAGTTCACCTGCTAATCACTCAATTCAAGGGTTAATGAACATATTGTGTTGCTGGGATGAAATAATTTGATTGCGAGCGCCATACCCGCAGCAATAAACTTTACGCGTGAAGCTTAAATTTCAAATTTAAAGAAGATGTTCAGTGCCTAAATGATTTCCAGGGAGTTTCTTCAGTTAAAATAAAGTCCTTAGAGTGAAACCAGTGATATGTTGAAGTATGTGTCATGCTCTGAATCAATTGAAAATGGTTAAAGGGCTGTCATACAGACGTGCTACAATGCTCGCAATTCCTCTAAATAACGTTAATAAGCCTTTCACTCTAGTGGAACTAGCAAGAAAGATACTAAAATCGCTAGACTAAAAGCACAGAACAAAATTTGCCTCACCTTTCGCAAAGATGGTCGGGGCCACGACGACGGCGAGCAGAAAAGTTATCCAGCGTCGATCGTTCATGCCTGTTCTCCTGGATGCTTTGAAGAAGCGCATCGTGAACTGCTGCTGGCTAGGTGATGCAAACTCGAACTGTTTCTCAGCTGCCGATACGCGCAGAAGTGCTCAGCACTTTCCTTCACATCACGTCTTTCACGTCACGAACATTCTCACAAGTGACAGAGCTTTTTTAATGTACACTGCAATGTAGACTCGGCTAGATCAGTCTATTCGGATTTGGAATCATGGATCAAACTCTTGGAGTCGTGGATTATGAGAGAGAAACTCCATAAATTTTAGTATTCCATCCACTGAGTCTGGAAGTGAAGGTAGATACAATACACACGAGCACTGGAGAGACACAAATAGCGTTTTTTCATTCGTTATATAGCATTCAAGAATTACAGCTGGATCCTCACACAACACGATGTGAACTAAATAATTTAGCCGAAATATAACAATAAATTTTAGCTGAAGTTTGAAGATATGTACAAGTTGATAACAGCACTCATTCAAACTTGGAAAAAATGCGTTTTCTGTGTGAAAAAATTTAGATCTACACACAATGTGGATCGCAACTACTCAGATAAAACCAACGTTCAACGAAGCACAGTTCCACCAAGTTCAACAAAATATCGTTCCATCAAAGTTCAACGACACATGAAATAAATCTAGAATGTGCTCAAAATTTACAAATTAACTGAAATGTTTCAAAAGAAGAATCGTGGTCATGTAGGGAGTATTCTAATGTGAGCACAAATTAAGGCGGTGGAATAATTCGCACAAAAAGTGCGCAAACAATCCAACAAACATCTGAAGTAGAGTCTATGAGTAGTAGGTACAAAAAAGTCAATTCTGACAATGTAAATTCTGACAAGTAGGTACAAAAAGGAAATTCATGATCACGCGCAGTAAAACAAGGCGTACACGAAAATATCAGAGCAATATAGGGAAAGGTGGAATAGAAGGTGAATTTGGGATTTGTCATAAGCACACGCAGTAGAGAAGTGCGTACACGTGAAAAAATCAGGGCAATGTAGAGAAACGTGGACTAGAAGGTGAATTTGAGGGAGTTGATCAGCCTAATGCTAGGCAGGGCTCGAGTTATCCGGGCACCATCAGCAATCCATCTGCCGCCTCAGCTGCTCCTCTGCACACTCGCCCGCCCGGGTGTTGTGAGGGGTGAGTGGAGGTGTGTTGTGAGATATGAGTGGAGGTGTGTCGTGAGGCGTGAGTGGAGGTGTGTCGTGAGGGGTGAGTGGAGGTGTGTCGTGAG
>JACJUY010000732.1:143419-155545 GCA_014220935.1 Platorchestia sp. MABIK | reverse complement strand
TGGAGGTGTGTCGTGAGTGGTGAGTGGAGGTGTGTCGTGAGGGGTGAGTGGAGGTGTGTCGTGAGTGGTGAGTGGATGTGTCGTGAGGGGTGAGTAGAGGTGTGTCGTGAGTGGAGGTGTGTGATGAATGGTGAGTGGAGGTGTGTGGTGAGTGGTGGGTGGAGGCAGATATTGTATGCTGAGTGGAGGTATAAATTTGATTTACCGCCACAAATTTTGTGGTGAGTGAAGGCATCACAGTATGCATGGCAGGTATGGTGATGGCTTACTTTGTGTTGTGTCGAACAGTACGTGCGTGAGTGCGTGCGGCACATCGGACATCATGCTCTGTGTAAACTTGACGCATTGTGGTGGCTTTTGAGGTTCTCTTGCGGTGTATTGTGTTTGTGGTGGGAATGTGATATGACTTTATTGCAAGACGGTTTTAAATGAAGCCGTCATGCGTCTCTGCATAGAGAGTGTGCCAGACACTGAGGTTATTTGAACAATTCCTGCCGATGTGATAAGTGTTCCTTGACAGCGAAGTCTCTTTAAATATGGTCGTCTTATATCAAGCAAGCTCGTGACAAGGATATCGTTAGACAATTTTCTAACGCTAAGATGAAGGCTAATTTTACAAGTTTGAGTTTTAATGAAATATTTCCTCAAATATTTGTAACTATTGAGAAAAAATCTCATTGCGGATCGTCACGAAAACCGAAAAGCGAGTAAGAGGATCTCGCACGGCGTTCGAAAACAAAATATCTCACACCCTGGAACTGAGCAGCACGCAAACACAGGCAAATCTCGAGTCCAGTCCGGCGGCAGAAATCAATCTAATATGAGCGGAGCGTCACCGCCCAAATTAGATGTGCATATTATATCTGCGGCGGCGCTCGCTCTCCACTCTTCTGAACCTCTCAAAATGCGGAGCGGCGGCTTCCCGTCAGATTCTATTTAAAGCTCCCGAGTGTCGGAATTCAAGGTGGAAATATCTGCTGAGCAAACGTTGAGGTCCTTCTTCTTCTGAGTCGAAGCTCGAAGAATGTATCGGCAGAAGTGACGCTGACTTTTCGGTGAGGTGGAATGGGCTTCTCCAGCCGTGATTTTCAAGTGAAACTGAAAAGGAATTTGTGTCTCTGATGTTACGTGTGAAATATAAAGACTTACAAACGAGTAAGAGATATTGGTACATGAACGTTAATGTGCCTCTGTTGAACTGTTGACTGCATTGTTCTAAGAGCGATACAGACAAAGATTTTTGCCAACAATCTAGGTTACCTGAAAATTTCATTTTTCGTTTTAAATAAACATGTAGATGATCATCCCAGAGACGATTTATGAAAGCTAAATTCGCCCGAATGCTACGAATAGGAAAAGGCTCGGCCAACAACTCCAGTAAAGTTTTCATGAAAAGTTTCAATTCTAGAAACTTACAACCCGGGATACGAATATTTTGCCTTTCGCAATAATCTGATGTTATTGAAAGAGATTTTGAAAAATGAAGCTCTATTAACTTCGAGAGCGTTACATGAAACAATTTAGTTCACAATACAACTTGCACTAAACGTTCTGTGATGGAAAGATAAAAACTTGCATATGATGTTTGTATCTGTTAATCGAAGCGTCACCAAATTCCTTCATCACTCCCTAAATTCGGTCGTGAAATTAATTTCGCGCCATCATGTGATGAAAAATCAAAACAGTTTTTACGAAAACCCTGTGCTGTGTATCCACTTCTAGGGGAAATAACGAAAAGATCAACGTAAAAATTACCCTAAAAAAATCGTAGAATACCGTAAAAGTTCCTAATTCCCGGACCTTTTTTATAAAATTAAACAGATATAAACTACGAAATCAGCCTCACTTTCAATGAATAATGCATAAATAGCGTGAAAAAATTCCCAGTTTATCTTTACACTTGAACAATTACATGCCATACAAGGCACGTACTACATTAATTAAATTATTCATCGCTGAAAAAATGTTTTTAAACAAGTTCTGGAGCATCGATAGAGCAGCACTGCCCGCACACGCACTCAAAATGGCCAGCAAATGTCCATTTTATTTTCAAATTTGAACAGCTAGTACCCACTTTATTTTCAAAATCAAGCAATTTTATTGCATACAAAGCTCCCAAGGCATTAATTTAAGTATAAGTCGCATGTAAAAATGTTTTCTAACAGTTCTGAAACATCTACAGAGCAGCACCACACGCACGCGAAATGGCGCGCTCAGCCTTAAGATGCTGAGAGCAGCTGTGGCCTTGCGGCAAAGAAAGTCGAGTAGCGGATCCGGCTGTCGCTACCAGGGCTCGGGCCGCGGTCCACAAAATCCCAACTGGCTCCAGTGATTTATTTGCGTGTGTGCCAATCGATAGATCTGTTGTGGTATTGAGCCCTGCTGCAGCGCAGCGTGCATGCCAGCCGCTGGAGAAGCGCACCGCAACTCTTCTGTTCGACTTGACCGCGTTGTGACCTCCACGTGTGCTGAGAGGGGAGCTGTGCCTCCTACTGCTTCTTGATTACAAGCAAGAACAGGAACTTTAACGGGACGACTAATTCTTCGGCAGGAATTTAGCGGGAACAAAAACTTTAAAAGTTCTAAGCAACATGTTCTCGGAGGTGAGGTGTGCCTCCTGCTGCTTGCTGAGGACAAGCAAGAACAGGAACTTTAATACGAGACAACTAAGTCTTTAACTGGAGCTTAACGAGACAACTAAGTCTTCGACAAGGTTTAATAAGAACAGGAACTTTAACGAGACATCTAAGTCTTTAAATGGACTTAGCGAGAACTAGAACTATAATACGAGACAATTAAATCTTTAACAGGATTTAATGAGAACAGAAACTTTAAAAGTTCAAATCAGTTCAAATGGAGGAAACCAGAGTTTACAGTGTTTTGCTTGTGCCACGATTCAAAAAATCGCAATGTTTTGTAGAACTGATTCATCATGAAAACTCATTCATTGATAATAGAGGGTGGGCAAGAGTCGAAGTCGAACTGTTGTTAATATTTACCTCTCGTTCTCCGTTAGGTGAACACGAGCTCAAAATTTAGGATGGGTAATTTGATTCTTTTCATGCCATCTTGTGAATAAGAATTGTCATTCTTAAAATGAATTTTTGAGGCATCATTAATTCTTGTGACTTGAAGATGGGTACAATTCCCCTATTTCACTGGGTTGACTGAAATTACGTCCAAGATTTTTACTTTCGCGCAAAACTTCACGAGCTTAAGCATGAAACATTGTTTCGAAGCAATAAGCATTGATTTCTATCAATCCTTTGGTCCGCCCAATTCCGTGCATCGCCGCAAACTCCAAAAGAAGAGTCGAGTACATCAAATTGAGACAATACACGTAAAGCTCACAAAAACTGCGCGCAACACTCAGCAGTTTTCATTTCGATTTCCAATTTCCCCGCGCTCTGTAAGTGCATTTTTGAGCTCAACTCAAACCCGCGATTGTTGCCCCGAGTGAAGTGTCGGGACACTGGGAAAAAACGAAAAGCATTGACTTCCTATTTGAGATTAAAATATATAAGTTGAAATAGAGATACTTAAAATTTTCATATTCTAAGATTTTCTGTACATAAAATCAAAATCGTGCTGCGCTATGGAAAATGTTTGCACAATATTGATCAGGAATGTTCGCTCAAAGTGATTGTACTAGTCAACAAAAGAGATGAATTTTGCATTATTGGGGAGCAACGCTCGCTGAGGTGACTGCAAAGAGAACAGCTGCGTCTTTAATCGAGTCTAATATGGCACTGGGCTTCTAGAGTTGCAAAAATTTTCAAGAGCTTTTCATAATAGGTCACACTCACTCTGTATAACTG
Organism: Platorchestia sp. MABIK; assembly: GCA_014220935.1. Taxonomy (NCBI): domain Eukaryota; kingdom Metazoa; phylum Arthropoda; class Malacostraca; order Amphipoda; family Talitridae; genus Platorchestia; species Platorchestia sp. MABIK. The sequence continues at coordinate 151,727 of JACJUY010000732.1, read as the reverse complement.
TTACTTGTGAAATATTTCGTGAAATTCGTTATCGTCACCATTCGTTATCATTCGAAATCATTCGTTATCGTCACCATTCGTTATCATTCGAAATCATTCGTTATCGTAACCATTCGTTATCATTCGAAATCATTCGTTATCGTCACCATTCGTTATCATTCGAAATCATTCGTTATCATTCGAAATCATTCGTTATCGTCACCATTCGTTATCATTCGAAATCATTCGTTATCGTCACCAAACACCAAATCGATTGAATCCTGCTGAAATATATCCGGAGTGAAGAAAATAAATCAGTAACTGGACAGATTAGATTATTAGATTATTAGTTTAAGCCTCCCTATCCTCAACAAATGAGATCCAAAGAGAGGAAGAAAGAAGGCACCATTTAGTACGGAGTCAAGGGAATGTGGAATCTATGCAGAAAGGGCATAGACACAGTAAGATGAGAAAGAAGTTCATGAAACAAGATCAAAGTTGAAGAAGAAAGTAGTAGGTGTTGAAAAAAACAGCACAGCAGTGAACCGAAAAAAAAGTTGGTCCGTAACGAAACAAAAACCTATGTTATTTTAACAAAAAGAAAGCCTACCTAACCTTTAGCTCGGGCGCTTACATTGTCCCCCTGGGAACGCTAATTCCCATAGATACAATAGTTGTATCCCCCTGAGGGGTTAGCAACTGGACATCAAGGGAATGTAACGTTGACTAACGCATAAATGGATGGAGACGGAACACAATACAAACTGTCCTCATACGTGAAGTAATGTAAAAGAAAGAAGTATTCAAATTTACCTCAGAAACTGCATTATTCTGTATATATCATTATTGTAAATTTTCACTTGCATTTATTTACTTGCATTTCATTTTAATCGAATACTGTGTGGCTTTTAAGCCTCGTCAATACCCCTCCACTCCAACGTTTGCTGTAAAGCAGGTTCATCTCGGACAAATCAGACAATCTCGGTACTTTATTTCATACATAATTAAATTGGAAGACTTAGATGTCGCCAAATATGCCTGTGAGATCTGCTGCAAGATGAACCATGGCATTTTATATTACCAAATAACCAAATTTGGCTCGTATTATTTGCAGTTTGTTGAATTTTACCAGATACAGTAATGTTCATCAAACCGCACTCTAGTGTTAGGATGTGGGTACCACATTAGCTCGTAATGGAGCGTTCTCTGTGGCTCTGATGTGTAAGAAAAAAATTTCAATGTTCATTCAAATGATTAAAAATTGCAAAGTTTAATAGAAATATCTACACGGTACCGTCGCTCATGAAACCGAGGAGTTTGACGCATTGATGCATTGGGACATGTGTGTACATGTGTGTACAAGTGTGTACAAGTGTGTACATGTGTGTACCACTACGTAAATTACTCATTTACGCGCCGGTATAAATGAGCAGCATTCCGAATATTTCACAACCATTTTTTTTAAAACGTCCATTGGCAAATGCGATAGAACATCATCGTGTAAGTACATTTTTTACAATTCTTACAATGAATAGAAACGTATACGAGCTGTTAAAGTACGTTTTTCAATTCTGCTGCTTGAAACTCAATTTATTTAACCGTAGCGACCACCAAAACGTTGTCAAAACGAATTAAGAATCGTCAAAACGAGTTGAGAAGCTTAATTTAAGGGGGAAAATAATTTCCTGTTGTTTTGCCGAGAGAAGCGCAGGTTCGTTCGTTTGCAAGTCCCCTACGCAAGCCAGCCGAGCCTGACAGACCGGTGATCAATAGACTTCCATTAACTGGGCCAGAGATGACATGAAGGACTGTGATGAAGGCATATCGAGAGGCCGCTGTTCTAAGTACGGTTTATTATAAGCCGATCACTGGGAGCACATCGCGGCGCACAGGCGCTCCGATATCAAAGGCCGAGCATTGTGGCCGATACTCGTTACGGATCAAAGGGTGATGTTGCTGCAGGACGGATGAGTCTTATTTGATTAACCGCTTGGCTTTGCGAATTTCCTGTCATTATACGCTGAAGGTCAGCTGCATGCAGTACTTGCGTTTATACGTGCACTGAAATCTACGGTAACAGTTTTGAATTATTTTTTAGATTGTGGGTATAATCTTATTCTGACAATCTGCTTGGCAAATATATCCAGGTTACGAAATACACTTCCATTCAACAGGAAAAAAGAAATGATGGGGTGAGAAATGATCGCTGAGAGTGCGATGTACTGAATGCCCTCTGAACAGACTTAAATACTCGTAAATAAAGTTTGCATACTAATAAAAATCAGCAGTACGATTATTCTCGCCATAAACTGTCGATGTGAAGATGCCGGGAGTGATTAAATACGCAAAACTTCGCCGAGACAGTTTTTACAGCCAATGATTAAATTAGATGTTAATAGGAAAAAACACCACTAGTATGGAGTTAAGTGAACGCAAAATCTATGTGTACGGTACATATAAACAGTAAGTTGAAAAAAAAGGCTTATGAAACAAAATGAAAGCTGAATAAAAAATAAGCAGGTGTTGAAAGACAGGACAGCAGCGATCCGAAAACAGATTGTCCATAACAAAACAGCCACTCTATTTTCACAAAAGGGAGAATTTTTGGTAAATGCGTAGCGTTTGGAAGTAATAGATTTTCCAGTTTTCGGTGCCTAAACATAGTTAATTAGATCTAAATAAACAATTTTTCATCTCTGCACTTTCCGTCGCAAATGAGTATTTTACGAGTTATAGCGGTAGGTTTAGTTTTGTCTTTGATGACGATTTCGCTCGATCAAACAGCTACTCATCTAGTTTGAATTTTTGTTGCTTGAATCACAGTAATAACATCAGAATAAACTACTTTTCTTCTATACACTTTTTGCGGAAAATGAGTATTTTACGAGTTTGAGCGGTAGGTTTTATTGTTTGCGCGATTGAGCTGTTAAAGTACGTTTAAGTACTCTGTAATTTATTATTTGCCGGCACCGCGGAGCCTGAACCCACTTCTAGGATCTTTTGGTTAATAACACAATAGAAATTGTCACGAAAAAAACGACTTATAGCAGTATGTTAACTTTCGTCTTAGATGGCGGGAACGCGCTCGATCATTCGAGCGCTTTGGAAGGGAGCGTCCATTGCAGTGTAGCCATACGACGCACTCGATGAATTACATACTTTCCGCTTCAAACACTAGAGTTGAGGTAACTAAATTACCGCTATAACTCGTAAAATACTAATTTCCAACGGAAAATGCATTGAAGAAAACTTGTTTATTTGGATCTAATTAACTATGTTTAGGCATCGAAAAGTAGAAAATCGATTACTACCAAATGCTACACATTTACCCTAGTAGAATAATATTGTTACTGTCTAGAGCTTCCAGAAGAATGAGATTGGTCTAACACTTTGACCGCAATGGGTTTAACTTAAGATGAAAATTCAACTCAAATTTAAAGTCAATTTTAGTGAGCAATTTTGGAAATAGCAAACATTTACTTGCCACCGATACCGTACGTTGCGGTCAAAGTACTAAGCACAATACGTGCTATGAAACGCGGTAATACAAAAGTTTCAGACCAATCAACCAGAGAATTCTTGTAGATTCAACCACCAGTCCTTTCTTGTTCCTTAGTCTCACAGTTGAGCTCAGCGATCGCATAAATCCTTAATTTGCTTCACAATTGACATAAGCAAGAAGGAACAATGCCTAATTTGCTTCACACTTCACATACGCAAATAGGAATATTGTCAAAACCCTTGAATCTAATGGAAATAACTTGTGTATCATAGCTCAACCCAAAATCTACTCACGTGAAAAAAATTCTCTTGCAAGACAGCTTTTAATTCTTTCTAAATAAATGTGGAAGTTGATTTAATAACCTATGATAAATGCACAATGGCTAACCTATTGAAACACGCATGTTTTACAACAGTTGCAAACTGAAAATCAGTTGGATAGGCATGTTATCGTCAAATATATGAAGTTTGTGGACATTAAAAATTGCAATGGCGTATCAGCAACAATTTGAAATTTAACGCATGTTTTTCATGCATAATCAGAATGAACATGCCATCACGCCACTCTATAACGCTGAGCTTTCACCTCACAAAACACAGCCCTCTGACAAGTTAGCAAATCCCGCTCTTGTGCTTTCGAGCAAGCAAATTTAGCAAAACAAGGGGCGACAACACCCAGCACCGCAATCAGGGAAGCTCGGACACTTGGAGCTTATCAGCAAAAGCGGATCCGCGGTTGCTGCGGCCACTCCAATCTTTGTGTGGAGTAATATCCGCCTCTTGAATAAGCGCCGGCGCAACGTGAGACGATAGCGGGCGGCGAATGTGAGGGATCACCTGAGCACCAGAACTCATTTTTGGGGAGGATGCAGATTGAGTAAACTTTGGGTTCCTCCTTGAAATGGCTCAGGATATCGCTCAGAGGGGGCTTTTCGCGTTAATTTTCATAAGTCCACACAAAGGATGAAATTCGTAATGTATTTTTTGAGTTCTTTTCAGAAATGAGTTTGAGAAGCTGTAGTATTTACCTGCATTCGTACCGCTTTATTTTAAAATAGTAATCGTTAAAAAACTTGCTCTGAATCCCTATTTAACAATGAACTCGTAATACATGGTTTATGAATTTATATGTACAAAGTCAGAGAATTAATTATGGTTATTTTCGATGAAATTTGATGAAGTAAACTATTTGCCTTAGTGGATCATTTAGTTCCAATTAGACCGTGCTGCCTAATTTCTCTAGGTGGCGGTGTAGTATCAGCATTTGTAGGTATATAGATACTGTAAACAGAACAAACTCACTCCTCTGTAGCCAGATACTGTAGATAGAATAGATGGTTGCAAAATTAAAAGTGAAATGCAAATGGTGCACCACTACTCCAAGACCACACTTCTCCCTACGCATCCTCTTTTAGAATAGTGGAGGGAGGAAGCAGAGAGGAGAGTCAGCAGATGACGGGGAATTTACAAGAGGGTGAATTGCACTCAGGAACTAGCTTTTGTAAATAATTTAATCAGATGACAACGCTCACAGATTCAATTTGAAGCGGCTAGAAATGTTTCACTCTACTTGCAGTTTCAATAGACTTGAAAACCTTTGAAGGGCACTGAAATTTAAACGAAAATGATTTATTTATTGTAATTGAGACACTAAAAGTCTTTTCGATATCCCAACTCCTACTTTATTTTACTGCATCAAATACTTTGCTTGAGATTTTTACGTCAGATGCAAAGCGTCATTGGAATTAATAAATATGTTTCCAACAATGCATATTTTCGAAAATGACTCACATGGTGTGACACGAAAGCATACACAAAAGGCGGCATAGAGTTGTCTAAATTTGAGCCAAAAGTAGTGCAATGTACGCAACTCTTACGTTCCATTATTTTCTTACTACACTATTTCATTCGATAATTTTCAACGCTTTTAAATATAAGTTTAGAACTTCGGCTTGTGGATCGTCCAACAAACCAGAAAAAAATGAACCCGCCCGCCAGAATTTTGGTTGTCAGCATCAGTGATGACGGTCAGCATCAGTGATGTGTGTAGTCAGCATCAGTGACCCCCGTCAGTTCACCGCTTCAGTTTGATCCGCAATCAGCAGCCGAGAGTGGCTCTAGAGACCGCCACTCCACTGAAGTGTTCCCATTGTTAACCTGCGCGCCACTCCTCCCTCCATTTATGTCACCACTCCTCTCCCTTCCCTCCCTCCACCACTTCTCTCCCCTCTTTCCCTCCACCCCTACATTGTCCTCCTTCCTTCCACCACTCCTTTCCCTTCCTTCCCTCCACCACTCTAAAAGTAGAATGCATCAGGAAGACTAATCTGATTGACGTGATTTTCGCTCTATTATTTACCTTTGCAGATGTGCCATAAGATACTGCATTTACTATGAGCCACTGCAGGCTTGAAAAGACTAGCAGTAATCCTAGGCTGCTGAACTTCACTCAGCCACTCAGTCATCGTTGATTGATTCACACACTTCGGTTCGTAATGTACCATGCCGACGTTAAAAATTAAATAAAAGGTCATTGTAATGCTAAAAAAACATTGCAGGTGAGATGCTGACCGTCTCCATTCACGTTCTCTTATAATAATTGAACAAATCCCTAATTCACTTTGAACGTTTTTCACTCTGAAAAATGGACCTCAATGGTTCGTTTCTTACTCTTTCGTTTTCTTACTTGATAAATCTCTCTCGATATCATTTTGACGATCTGCATCTTGTCGTCTACAATCCTCCCCTGCAGCCACACGTACTCAGATGCTGGCAATGCGATGCCAGCCGTTCTTCATTAATGAGAGAAGTAAGCGATAAATCGTACGTTTAAGTACCGTTTCATCTATAGGTGAAGAATACGAGCGTCTTGCGAAAAAGTTTGTTAATTTCTGTGGTGCATTTATATCGATTTTCCTAATATGGTGGTTTCTTTCTGTGATAAATCGTCATGTTAAACTCGAGCCTTATATTTTTGTGCCGAAAGAGCATTTTCTGAATGGATGTTGGCTTTCACTAGCGTATTTAGGAGATGAAAATCGTACTCATCTGAACACCAGAGCTTAAATTAAAATGAGGATGCGCATGAGAACCACCTGTGTGAGCCAAAACCTGACACATTCATGGCTGTTGCAGAAACGCGATTAATTTCCTTTAATTTTACAGACACTTTTAGTGCCTTTTTTCAAATTTTATTTTCCTTTCTAATTTCGCCTGCTTTTTACCAAAGTTTCATTTCTTCTTCAGATTCGTTTGACGAACGATTATCCTTTCGGCTCGCCGAGCGGACACTGATTCCTATTTTTCCCACTTAACTTTTCTTACCACTTCCGTCTACCCTTCACAAAAGTGATACTTCTTCCTCAGGTTAGTTTGACGGACGATTTTGCCTGCTCTTCACCAGATTAGTATCCCTTCTCCAGGTTTATTTGACGGACGATTTTGCCTGCTCTTCTCTAGGTTCATATTCCTACTGCACGTTCGTTTGACGGACGACAATTGTTTTGGCCTACGTAGCCCGGTGTGGAGGCGCAGGAGTTGCAGTCTCCACGTGGCCTGGCCGCCCCGCAGCCGCCAATCGATGGGGCGGGAGATGGCACCGCGATACTAGCACTCGCACCTCGTTATCCTGAGTGCGGCAGTCGCGTGGTATGTCTTCCCGGATCTTAAATACGCGATATTTTCACGAAAATGCAAGTACTTCTGGGATGTTATGTGCGCAATTTTTCACGAGAAACAAGTACTTCTTAAGTACGAAAATTTTTCACAAGAATACATGTACTTATTAAAAACGGAATTTTTTGCGAAAGTACAAGTACTTAGTAGATACGGGATTTTTAATGAAAATGCAAGAACTGAACGCAGGAGAAGCTATTCAGAAGTGTCGTACATCAGAATGCAAGTGCTGCACTGCCATTAGTAAAACCACTAATTTTAGGAAAGCCGTGACGTACAACGTTGTCTTTGAGATCCAACGTTATCTTTGAGATACAACATAACTTTGAGATACAACGTAACTTTGAGATACAACGTTATCTTTGAGATACAACGTTATCTTTGAGATACAACGTTGTCTTTGAGATACAACGTTGTCTTTTAGATACAGCGTTATATTTGAGAACCAACGTTATCTTTGAGATACAACGTTGTCTTTGAGATACAACGTTGTCTTTGAGATACAACGTTATCTATGAGATACAACGTTATCTATGAGATACAACTTAACTTTGAGATACAACGTTATCTTTGAGATATAACGTTATCTTTGAGATACAACGTTATGTATGAGATACAACGTTATCTTTGAGATACAACGTTATTTTTGAGATACAACGTTATCTATGAGATACAACGTCATCTTTGAGATACAACGTTATCTATGAGATACAACGTTATCTTTGAGATACAACGTTATCTATGAGATACAACGTACAACGTTATCTATGAGATACAACGTTATCTTTGAGATACAACGTAACTTTGAGATACAACGTTATCTATGAGATACAACGTTATCTATGAGATACAACGTTATCTATGAGATGCAACGTTATCTATGAGATACAACGTTGTCTTTGAGATACAACGTTATCTTTGAGATACAACTTTATCTCTGAGATACAACGTAACTTTGAGATACAACGTTATCATTGGGATACCCGTTTTCATTGGAATAAAACGTTACCATCAGGGATATAGTGTCCCATTGAAAAATAGAGCGTTACCATTGATGTACAGCATTACTATTAAAATAAAACGGTTCCACTTAATATCGCCATGATCTTTTTGTCAAATTCGATGCGATAGTTTTCACATAATTATGTTCCAT
>JACJUY010000732.1:130203-142788 GCA_014220935.1 Platorchestia sp. MABIK | reverse complement strand
TTTTCACTTGGACAGAATGTATTCAAATGAATTTCAAATAATTTTGATGCTCCGATAAGGAATTTTGTCGGAATTATATCTCCTGAGAATGTAACTCTACCGTCTAATTATTTCTACTGTGTCTTCACATTTTTGGCAAACAGGATTTGAGAAGAGAGCTTTTGATGATGTTATAAAAAGTTCTTAAATAACATTTTGCACCCTTTTCGTTGATGTACAAAATTTTTTCTCAATTTTTCGAGTCAACGCAGCTTTACTACTCCGCAATCGATCTTCCATCGTATGTAAGTTCAAGTGTGTTAACAGTGCGTTGCAGTATGTCGGTTCTACCCACCGAGAGCTATCCGTAAAGGTTGCAGAGCAAGTCGATCGTAGTCATAGAATTAGCAATTTTTTGCTCCTATCCATATTCAGCTATAAGACGAGATTGTTTAGACGGGCATTACGAACAGATCATAAACAGCGATTTAATTTAAAATTCAAGATTTATGTCCACCCAATTTTGCCCTCAGAATTTCAGAATCCCACCACATCCACTCTCTAAGACCATCTTCCAATTATTTGCAAAGCGCTTAGCCCTTGAAAATAGTTAACCAAGACATTTTCGTCCTTCATTTCATTTTTTAATTTAAATCTCAGCACATTGTAGAGTAATTCTAGTCTTGTAGAAGATTTTTCATTTCATTTATTCACACACGCATAGTCGATAATATGCCGAGGCTTGAAATATTCTTAATCAATGTTTTTAAAATATCTTTTACCCATTGTTTTCATAGTGAATTTGCTCCGGAAAAATTTGTTCTGAAATTATTTATGCTATTGCGTGCTGTTTAAAGATGGTAGTAATAAATAAATCGATTCTTTTTTTCCAAACTTCATTTGGGGAACGTGAATTCACACAATTCAACACTCGAACGAAGTATGACGACCACTAGTCATATCATTGCTGGTCAGGCTTTGTTGTAAATGCGATGCGTGTCTTGGGAGCAGTGCCTCTGCATGTAGACTACCACAATATTTCCATATATGCGAGGAAAATGACAGTATTCCGTTACCATTTTAAGATTCACAGCGCTTCGCTACTAATGTATCGTCATTAGTGATGCCATAAACAATTAAAGTTATCAGAAATGTCATCAGTATGCAAATGCCGCATTGCCATTTGCAACACTACAAATTTTAGAAATTTCATTCGTCATCTTTTTACGATAAGAAGTCATTAGTAATTTGAAGATATATGAAAAGCCCTTTCAGTAAGTTAGACCATTTATTGCTGCCCTAAGCCTTGACATCAGCAAAGCCACCTCCAAGTCCACATTGTGCTGCAGTTTGGTTGTTCAGAATGAAGTCAACTTTTGGTTTTCGGAATGAAATCAAGTTTTGGTTTTTGGAATGAAGTCTTGTTTTGGTTTTTGGAATGAAGTCTAGTTTTGGTTTTTGGAATGAGTCAAGTTTTTCATCTTTAGAATTAAATCTATTTTTGGTTTTAGAATGAAGTCAAGTTTTGATTTTTGGAATGAAGTTTGATATTCGGGACTCAACGTTCACACCGCACCATGAAAGGCAACTAACTCAAGAGTGCTTTTCGCTAAATTGCAAAAGACATTCAATGACTGCCGAGAACAGCCATACAGCGCCATGAAAAAGTGTAACAAAGTTTTTGAAAATTTTCGATGAGTTAAAATCATGACACCCAGCCATTGTATGTTGTTTAGCTAATACATTTGATGTAATGAATTCGAGTGGATAGTGGACCTCACAAAATTCTCCCAGAGCGACTTTCACAAGCCATAATTCCTGACATTGAATTTGTCTCCTATCACATAAGTAAAAAGAATTACTTTGATCGCTTAAGCCATTCGGTTTAAATCGCAACGCGTGTATTAATATCTGATGGAATCTATTAACATTCACAAACTATTCGCACAAATTTATTACTAGCCGCATCGTATAATTAGTGGTGACTTGATGCTGGTTTACATGAGTATAAGTATAAACTGATGCGGAAAGGACTTTTGCAACGTAAACGTTCAAATAATATGTTAACATTTTTAGTGCCTGAACAATTTTAAAACGACAATTTCAGTGAGCAAACATTGGGCTACGAATAAGAATTTTTATTTACATGTTTTTATCAGAGAGGAATCTCTCAAGAAGCTCAGCTGCGAAACATTCATCTCACTTTTTATAGTATAGAAAGAATACTTGCAAATACACGTTCAAACAAATACCATTGTGGCCCTTGAGGGGCGCAAGAAAGAGACATAGTATCTTCAAATCGACTAAGCATGTTGACGAACTTTACCATGCTTACTGTAATCCCATGCTCGCAGTATACGCTACGAAGTCTCGATCAAATCGTACTTCCTTTAAAACCGCCGTGAAGGTGGCGCAAAATTCGGCCGCATCATCTGCAGGGAATGGTTTGCGATTTTTCCGGCCCGTTGAACCTATCAAATCCAGAGCTGGCGGAAAGCCTTTCGAACCTTTCACTTGTTATTGAATTTGTGCGGATCTTAACGAGGCATAAAACCGAGTATTAGGCGATCGTTTTGAGCTCAAGAATTATTAAAGCTCGTCCTCTGAATTTGCTAAAAAAATTGTCCGGAGAAAAATGTTGTAGAATGAAGTTCAAAGTAGGGCTCGTGTCCGAAGAAGCAATTACCTATATGGGAGTCTATAGGTGAAGCCTAAGGCAGTCTCTCTGAGAATCAATAAGCCCGGTGATTTGTTTAAAAAATTCATATTTTAACATTTTCCTCTTTAAAACTACTTATGTTCAATTTTATTTATTTACGAATGAATCAGAAAACGGTATTTTCGCAAATACTGTTCTACTTTGAAGTGCTAGGAAGGTAGACTGATGACAGACTTAGATTAACGTTAGGCAATTGTTATGTTTTAGGGACAAAATTAGCATTCATGTCAAATTTGAAGGATGGTGGTTAGCCAGCAGACGATGCGGGTAGGGATAAAGTGGAAAAATGAACTGCGTTCGTTTACGAATTTTTGTGTGGGCTTAGTTATAAGAGAGCTTTGTTGCATGGGAACTATTTTTTTAAGTTTTGTTTCATGAGAACAATTTCCACGGATTCATAATAGAATCATTTAAGCCCTATTACCAATGCTAAATTATTGAGAACAATTTATGAAAACTATTGCCTATTGAAGTATGTCCAAGTTTAGGACTAATTTGATTGAAGTCTTATGTTGTTTGAGAATTATTTACATGGACGCAGCTAGGGGAACACCTCTCAGACCTAACTGTTTCGTAGACTCGTAATCTGCAGGCGGTGTCATATAATCTTAATCAATTACGAGGGAGTTATTCATTCGTGCAACGAGCATTCACGTCCCATTTAGGTGACCAGTATTTTTGGTCCAATAAGTGAATAAAAATCGACTTTCCGGTGCGATTGTAAGAAAAGGGAATAAAATCGTATTCCCGGTGCGATTGAGTGTCTGAAAAACGCATAAAAAATACATCAGTGAGAGTTACCATATAAAATTTTTTTCCTAATTCGTCAGAGACAATAGATTTTTTGACAAATTATCTCAAGAATAGAGTGACTATTCGGTTTTAATGTCTGCTCAATTTAACAGATGTAGCAATACGTAACCATGGTTTAGTGCCTGCACAACGTTGACAAAAAGATGCGTATGTGTCGTGCTGGTAACGCTGCGAATATGCAAGTATGCGTATGTGTCCTGTTGGTAACGCTGCGAATATGCGTATGTGTCGTGCTGGTAACGCTGCGAATATGCAAATATGCGTATCTGTCTTGTTGGTAACGCTGCAAATATGCAAATATGCAAATATGCGTATGTGTCCTGTTGGCAACGCTGCAAATATGCGTATGCGTCCTGTTGCTAACGCTGCAAAGATGAGTGTGTGTCCTTTCAGTAACTCTGTAAAGATAAGTATGTGTCCTTTCAGTAACTCTGTAAAGATGAGTATGTGTCCTTTCAGTAACTCTGTAAAGATGAGTATGTGTCCTTTCAGTAACTCTGTAAAGATGAGTATATGTCCTTTCAGTAACTCTGTAAAGATGAGTATGCGTCCCTTTCAGTAACTCTGCAAGTATGATTATGCGTCCCATTGGTATCTTTGGAAATTGTTAACACCTTCCTCATCTTCAAACGCATGACTTGAACTCCTTCCATTACTCCTACCCTCTGATCCTATAAGTTTCAAATGCCTTTACGCCTAAATTTTATTCGACCGTCTAGTGCAACATATAGAGGAAGCTGCTGAAGAGCGTTCAGTGAAGTCTTTGAATCCGTGCACTTGCATTTATATTATATAAAAAACAGTATGCTCACAAGCCGACGTGAAATGAAATATTTTATTACTCTTACTTCAACCAAATTGCTGCGATTGAGCCTATTTTTGTGAGAATTTTTAGAGATCAAGATAATTCGAACATGGTATTCAATTTTTGTTGAAATTAAATTAATTTTCAAACATCTTTAAGTTTTCAAAGGTGATTAGCCGTAACTTTTTGTTTGACTGATGTTTACATCTGCTGGATGGTTTTTGGTTCATCACAAGGAGGTCACATGACGAGCAGCCCAATAGGCCTGCACGTGAACAAATAAAAATCTGAAGACGGCGCGGGCTCATTTTCATCTCGTGTTAATTGCATTTTGCTTAACTAAAATAGTTGTTGTCAAGTTAAATGCTATCTAAAGCTATTTGACTGATAACACGATCGCAAAGCACTAAACATGTGCTGGAGTTCAGGATCCTCTCAATTTAATCCAATGAAAATTTTGGAATAAATTCAATATCACGTAGCAAAAGTCATAGATATAGACAATTAGATTCTAAAACAAGCCTATTACCCACACTCTTAACTTCGTATAAATGGTTGGATTCTGGAAAAGTATTTCTGCTTTATTAGGAAAGTGTCTTATAGTGCCTTCATTTCACGAACGATTTGATAAGGACCAATTATAGCTCACCAACATTATTAAAATACAATCAATAATGAATGAAACGTTCAATAACATATATAATGGAAATCTACAAAAACTTTTTGTGCATGTAAGTGCAATAAATACTCAGATGCATTTGTTTTCGTGGAAACACACCAGTAATAAGTGCTTTGAAAATTGTTGAAATAGTTTTTTTACATTGCACTAGTAAATTTATTGAATAACATTGGCTTCCTAGAATTAAGAACCACGGATTAATATTTGTTTAATATCATTCCCTACAGCGGAATGCCTCTCTTCAATTCTGGGAATATCACACTATCAAGCCCCGGGGGATGTGAAATTGCATCAATTATAAATACCCAGTTAAAACTCATCAGTCTTTGTGCTCGTAAAAATTACATCAAACTTACCCAAGCCTTTCTATTTCAGCTCAAATGGGGCGTTTTAGGTTGATGATTTTATCAAAGCCCTTGAAAGGGTTCAGTCATTTAACCCTACTTCCCTTAAATTAGTTTTGTTGAACTTAATCATTTAGAAAAATAAGATCTATGAAGAGAGAGACATGAAATGATACACTCACAAGATAGTAGCGTGAAATTCATTTGTTGATTGCAGTAGATATACTATCACACATTAAATATTCGATGTTTTCTGAGTTTGGTTTGACTCTCTCTTTTTGTAGCTAGCGTATCAAATTTGATACGGTGAGGTAGAAAAGTGTAATTAATTATACTTACGGACCGTTTCCTATCCTAACGATTTCCTCCACAACGATACTTCTGTAACGCTCCCTGGAGTGGCGCTCGGGTCATAATTATCATTTTACAAATGCCAGTGCAAGACGATATTTTCGGAGAGTGCTGGTTAGGTTATGTAAAATGAGCCTACCTTGTGTTCCCAGCGTCTACAGCTAATAGGCATTGTGTATCACAATAAATTAAAAGCCACGGGATAGAAAAACATTTTTTATAATATAAAATTTTCAATTGAATTATTCAAATTCTTGAACACAGTTGTGCTAAATTTAAACATTCTTGATTAAATGACGTACAATTAAAACCTACGATATTCGCGTTCAATAAATCGTAAGGACTTAGACTACTCACGTCACCAATATCGTCCTCGCTCAAAAATCTGACTGAACGTTTATCAAAATCAGACGCACCTGATATTCTCTGAGTGTAGCATCAGACCTACAACGAATAACATCACATCCCTTTAACAAATCCATGTTCACAGCAATTTCATTGATTTTGCGAAAACTCTGTCTCGAAAACTTTAAATTTCATCGTCATTTAAGTTCGCTTCTGATTATGCAGCATTCCCGACCACTTATTGCCAATCTTTACAAGCTGGAAGACATTTCTACAAGTAGTAATTCTCCACTAGCAAATGAATCCGAATCAATCTATTTCTTGCGGGTAAATTTCCTCATAGCACACATTTTGCCTCACACTCAATCATCATCATTGATGCTATGCTTACAGAGAGACACGCTGATCTTCAAGAGCACTTGCACACCCTACGCTCGCGACCGACAACGGGCGAGTGAGACCCGTAGACTTGCGCCACTTCACGAGATGAGGCTAGTGAATGCCGTGGATTTAAGACATTGCGGCCGCATCTGGCGAGGGGAAGCGAGTGTGGCGCGCATGCCTGCCGGCGGACGCATTGTATTGGCCGGAACCTGTGCAATCAAGACTTGATCGCGCCGCCCCCTTATCTCTCACGTCCGCCCATATGTTGGCACAAAGCCGCGTCTTCAGGGCCTCCATGCCCACACGATGCCATGGCATGGCCGCCGCCATGGCAGCCGTCATCATCTCCTTGCCGATGACCTGCCCTCTCTCAAAATTTGATGGTCCGTTGCCCCCAAACTGGAGCTGCGAATCAGAAGAGGTGCCAAAGATGAGTTGAAATGAACGTACCTCGCAACACAAGGATTAATAAAAGCCCTGGTTTGAAAATTAGATGTCAACCACGTACGAAGTTGAACTGGTTATAAAAGGCATCTTTACACTTGCAATTATTACAGCAAACTGTTCAAGCTATGAACGAGAATCTTGAGCTTTGGAAATTTCTCCAAGGCCTGGAATTTTGGTTGCCGGAAAAATGTCTGAGAAGATTTGAGATAAAGTTGGTCTCAATTCTGTTCTCTTACTCTCTCTTTGCTTTCTGGACTGTTGCGTTGAGATGTGGGACAAACACATCTGTAGATATCTAGTCACAATGTCACAGGGGAAACTCAATTGTTCCTTTTCCATTCTACGAGAACACGTTTTGTAGCCATTAGTTCCACACCTTATAACTACACACACGAAGGAAATATTTGCAGTTAATGATGTGGGCAAACCGATTTTATATCATTAAAGAAATGCAGTTGCTTGGAAGCCCTCGATGATAATATCTCTCCTCAAATGCCACAAGCAAAGATTTACCATGAAATATCAGCAACCAGCATCAGCAACGCATCACTAAAGCAGAATTTTTGTTCTTGAAGGACAAGCGTCAAAGTGAGCGGACTGCCTTGAAAGTAAAGACACCTGCCATGGATTTGAACTCTAGACGCATAATTACGATGTTCTGAAGGGCAATACGACGACATCAAATTTGAAAAAAGTTTTCACAAGAAAACTGACAAATATGAGTGAATTGATATCAAATGATCGGTTAAGCTAACCAACATGTACGTTCTCTGACAACGCGCATGGTAAACCAACCAACCAACAACATTTTTACTCTTCTTGGACATGAAACGACATGCCTGCTGCTTGATTCAGCAGAGTAGCTCGCGGCTGCCTCCTAATAGTAACGTGTCAGGTTTCAACGCAGAGGAATTACTCTTATACGTCGCTGTGGACTTCAAAAACACACATTGAGTTCTTATTACACTATATAGTTTAAGAAATATTGACGAGGGGACAGCAATAATCTAACAAGATTTAAGGAAACATGAGTACCGAGTTCGTAGCGATTTCGAAAATCGTTTTTACTACTGCAGAAGACTTAAACCCTACGACACAATTAAATTAATACGGAATACCAAGATGTTTTTTTGATGTATTTTCAAGGGATAGTGTAGTAATTTACAATAAAGCTCCAACTTCGGAAATATCACTTTGAATAGATTTTGAAAGTTTCAATGCATAAGAAATAACGCACAAGCGACAGCAAAAGCAAAGGACGGTACTGAAAACGAAAATAAAATTTTATCAACAAGAAAAAGCACAGAGTCTCACGAGCTGGAGCTAAATAAGAAAACTTCTCTAATTTTAAGGTTATTTAGACGATGGCATTTTCACGAGCGCGTCTCCCATCAGCCAAGGCGTCGACGGGATAGATGTGACAATATTACACCTGCATATCATCCGGACATGCTAATGTCATTCAATATAAAGCAATCTAAACAATTAAAAACGTTTATTTACCACAAATGATAAAGCAGTAGATTGTTTCTTAAGTCTAGTAATTTACAATTGGTACATTTGAGTATAGCTACTTGTGGGCACGGATAAGTTCAGCGATTTTTACAGCATCCTATCATCAACGCTATTTTAAGGCGTACAATTTTTAGAAACTGTCGTCTATCAAAATGGAAGAATGGTTTCAAGTAATTGCGAGATCAACATCGCAGAGGCTTGTTTAATTTGCATGGCTAGGGCATTTTCACCAAAATTTTCAGAATTCATCATACACGTGCCTTTATATTATTCATATATTATATATATGAATTCATACATATAATATATGAATTCAATATTCATTCGAAACACACATTTGTGAACCGCAAAGTACACTCATAAGTTATTCTTGGCATATGTGGACGATACCAACGTGAATTATTCTTGGAATTTTCCTGGTCCAAAATAGAAACCAAGCCAATCAAAGACACCATTCACTTTGTTTCTACGAAGCATCTCAACCATGAGTGATGCGCATTGTCGTTTCTCATATCATTTAGTATTACAATTTAATTTACTAGATGTGCCATTTTGCACTTCCTTTGACTATATGTTATGGGCTGAAATGAAGTAGACGATCCTGAAATAAATAGTTTTAAGCCTAATACTACCATTAATACTTTTGCTCCTTTGACAGGACGTGCTCTGCGACTCAAACTAATAGACTTCCCTTGGAAAGAATACACGTCAATATTGCGGGCAAAATAGGTGAAGCCCTCAGTACATCTTGAAAATATAAAAGGGCAAGAATGAACTACTGAGAGGCCATTGTTATGAAATAAAATGCTTTGAGTTTCTACCCATCTCTAGCCAAAATATAAGTTGGAAATGAATTGATATCTTCAAGTTCTTTAGATCTTAGGATTCTAGAAGCTTCGTTTTCAAAACCAAACCGTCCATAAACAACTAGTTTTCTTCATATCCATAAGATATCGGTAGGTTCCAGCCTTTTAAAATTTGTTTTCTACTTTCTTACTTTTAGTATCGTTTTTAATTTCTTTTAATTGTTTTTTCTTTATTTCATATCTACATTCGATTGCATTCATATAGTTAAACTTTTGTACTGTACAATTAGTTTCAAACTTATGTTCTCACTGAAAATTGGTTGACACAATGGCATGGCATGGCTTTTTACTCGAACGTTCACGTTCTTGGCAAAGCAGGGAAATTAATGAAGAACACTCGCAGGGGAATATTTGAACACCCTGATTTAAATTCTGTGTTTGAACACCCTGATTTGAATTCTCTATGTGAACACCCTGACTTGAATTCTGTGTTGGAACACCTTGATTTGAATTCTCTATGTGAACACCCTGACTTGAATTCTGTGTTGGAACACCTTGATTTGAATTCTGTGTTTTATTACCCGGTATTGCACTCTGTGTACTTTTAGACATCCTGTATCACATAACAAAGATTTGGTTTGTATCACAACCGATGTTAGTTTCTGGGAGCAGCTAGAAAGCTGTCCAGTGTTCTCTTTAACCGAACACGAGAATGTGAAAAATATTTTCTTATTCGTTGTATTTTTTTCTTTTCAATCCTTACAGAAACATAGCGTTCTTCTCTCAGTGACGTGTATGCAGAGTAAAGCGTTTTACTTAGGACAACACGACCCAAGTCAAGTTTAGTTCCCGTGACCTCGACATTTTCACGAGAGCAAGCAGCTCATCGGGTGAATATAGAAAATGGAGAGAACGATTAGAATGAGTTATTCCTTCTCCTCATTGAACTTGTTTTTTACCGATAAGAAACTGAAAAAAAAAACAATGTGCTACGACACAATAAACAAGGATTTATCAATAAAAAAAAGAAATTTTCTTTAGATGTTCTGATTTGAAGTCATTGGTCCAACGTCATTTTATCAATACGCACACAAATACGTTCTAATTTTTCTTTAAGTTTAGATCAGAAACGGCTTCATGTAACTAGCCACCCCATAAATTATTGAGTTTGAAACATACTTACAAACATCAAAGGACTTTTTCACGTTAGTGCTTTTCGCCAGTAGCTCCAAGTATACAACATTTAAACACGAAGGAGCAGAAAAACTAAGATTTAATTTTCATTGATATAAATGTCCTCGGAAAAGCTTTATGTTTTCATGCGATATCAGCAAAGATTTCATGCTTTGATATCCACTGAAATGAACATCGTAAAGTTTACATCCTGCACACCGCGCTAGCCTGCAAGTATACATTCACAGGTCCACAGGTTTGGGCAAGGAAAACCTCGATGTTAATCGTTCACAGAGCTGCCAATACCTCCAGACCTGCTTTTGCCGCCATGATGACCACACGTCCGATTGTCTTGATAGATGAACGTTTGTCAAAGTAGCCAATGGTAGCGTTGTGTAGAGTCCAAATTGCAGAAACTGGCTTGTAAAAAGTAGCAGAACTTGAAACAATTTCCACACCAAATGCTAAGTTAACTGATCACTTCTGGAATGGCGAGCACTGTATTGGTAATGACCATGTCCACCTCCATACGACGTTTATGTATTTAGAATTTGCATATGTTGTGTGATGAGACATCTGACCACGTTCGAAAAATACGTATTTACGATTTACGTATATAATGTGATGATATATCTAAATCGAGCAGTCACAGACAATTTTCCACAGCGTACCAAAAGTATTATTACAAAAAAAAGTTAATGGTTACTGAAATTAAATTCTGCGTGTCTCTTCACGACAGGATTACAAAAGAGGACGCATCTGAAAATCCGGCGGTAAACTGCAGTTCGATTTCGCGGGCTGTGGGTTGTGTTAAGTTCATGTCTAAGGCTTGAAAAGCGAGAGTTAAACCATTCTTGACGTATTCAACTACTAACTGAGGTGATCTAAATATGTTGGCCAGGAACCATGGTGATCAAAATATGTTGGCCAGTAGCCATGGTGATCTAAATATGTTGGCTAGTAACCAAGGTGATCTAAATATGTTGGCCAGTAACCATGGTGATCTAAATATGTTGGCTAGTAACCAAGGTGATCTAAACATGTTGGCCAGTAACCATGGTGATCAAAATATGTTGGCTAGTAACCAAGGTGATCTAAATATGTTGGCCAGTAACCAAGGTGATCTAAATATGTTGGCCAGTAACCAAGGTGATCTAAATATGTTGGCCAGTAACCATGGTGATCTAAATATGTTGGCTAGTAACCAAGGTGATCTAAATATGTTGGCCAGTAACCAAGGTGATCTAAATATGTTGGCCAGTAACCATGGTGATCTAAATATGTTGGCCAGTAACCAAGGTGACTAAATATGTTGCCTTGGTGATCTAAATATAATGCCGCTATGTGTCACAAATTGCATTGTTACTTAACGCTTCTTCCATCATCTAAGGCAACTCTGAAGTGCTTGTGACAAAATGATGCCAGTATATCAATGTCATGCTCACTCCATTTCATGTTATATATAGTATCGACCACATGCAATTTTAACCAAGTGGACTACTTTAGGTTTTGCCCTTAACTTTGTATTAGAGTCGCTTACTAAGCAAAATTGTGGGAAATTCTTCCCACATACGCCTCGCGTGGCTTTTTATTTTGAGCCTGTACTGTGGGCCGGTGGGATTTTGTTTTTTTTGCCGATTTCATCGGGGTTCGGGCGGTGTGTTCGGATGGTCCTAGTTTTTTGAAATTTAGTGTGCTGTTCAGCTCCTTCTCTTGCTACCACGTGAGATGGTTGTGTGGCCGGTTGGCTTTGTGGACGGGCTCTTGTGATGGTTGCTAGTAACGTAACTCTGCCGTGATCTGCCACTGACCCTCGACTTCCTATGCTCTTGCTGCTACTTTTATCTTTTAACTGTTTTTAAGTTTGTGTGAATGCGAGTTTCTTTCATTTAAATCTTTTGTTCGGGTATTAAATTTTACTCTCTTAAAGGTGTTCGGTCTACTTAAAATTAATTAGGCTACGGCCTGTTATATTAAACTGTAGTAAGGCCACGGCCTACTGCGTTGAATCTTGCAACTAAACTTACCTTAAATTTATGGGTTGCGACCTGAATGTAGGCGCTGCCTTTAAAGATCTTTATGATCATTATTCCAATTATTCTTGAATTGAGCTGGTGTGGTTTCTAATCTTAAGAGGAGGGCTACCGCCTGCTCTGCGAACCTCCCAGCGGTAATTTTCTTCTGGGCTATGCTTTTCACAAGTTAAAACATCTCCCTACTATCCT
>JACJUY010000732.1:116089-130076 GCA_014220935.1 Platorchestia sp. MABIK | reverse complement strand
CCGTTCAATCTGAATTGGATTGAAATCTAACAACAATATAATTCGTTAAATCTAAATCTGTTTATTGACCGTTTCTATATCCTTTAAAGTTGTAGTGTGCGAGAATTTCTTACAAAATCTGGTTTTATTTCATTCGATTTTACAAACTGTGATGTATCAAAATGGAAGAGGGTCCCACCGTGAACACCAAACTATCCTTCATCAATAATGGCGGGGAGGAGTTTTTGACGGAGCTTGGTGTGAAATGAGCGTCCAGAACCGACAACAGGAACGAGGCACATTGGAACTACCAACACTTGCGATTCCTTCGACTTTGGCTCCTATGTTGCGCTCTCAAACTTGGAACGATCAAATGTTCCGGAAACCTAGATTAATTACAATCAATGAAGCCATTAATTACATCGGTGTTGAACTTCCGAATCGTTGTGGCAGCTATAATGCTAATATTCACGTTACGTCAGTGAGACAACTTGTACGTTAACCAACTTGGTTGTTGTTACGTAGCATTTGTGTCAGTATTTAATCGCTTGGTATTTGACATACCAATGAAGCTGCAGAGACTGAAAAAATGCTGAAGAAATGTACAGGAGCTGCATGCGAAGTAGAATCTGACAGGTCGTGTTGTGATGCTGACCATACTACGGTGACAGTTGCAATGATGTCTGTGAACAGGTGAGCATGCGTGAAGATGCTGAAACTTTAACAGGTGATCAAATTTTGAAGCTTATCTCTAATTTAGGAGCAATAAAGTTAGTTTTCGATTTGAAATCCTAGAGTCAAGAAAATGTAATTTCAAACCGTGAATTTACATTAAATTCTGGGACATTTTATGTTAAATTATTGTAAAAGAATCAAATGACAAAGGCGATCAAAAATGTGCGCAACTGGTAAACGTCGAACTATCGCACGTCGAGTTTGACCAACAGGATCAACAAACTCCAACAGTTGTAATTAGCGCACGATATTCGAGATTGATTTCAAATATTTACAACGTAAAAAGAAAATATTTCTGTAAATTTTTTGAGTTCATGTACATATATTTTACCGAACTTGATAATTTCCTTGAACATTAAAATAAATATCATTATATATTAGAAATTATAATATAATTTATATAATTTATATTATATATATGCCATATTATTTATATATATTTATAATTTATTACTTGCTAATTTTGAGGAGTCGCTAGTCCTAATGACCTGAAAGTTCTTCAAAAACGCACCATTTATTAATAAATCAGAATATGGTCATCTGTTGTGACTTCATTTGTAAGTTAAATAAAAAATTTACGTTTATTCGTAACATTAGACGTTCGTTGATTCATAAGATTCCTCATGTAGAGTTTCACGCTAAGTCTCAGAACTAAGAGATCGAAATTAGTGGAAGGTTCCGAGTTCTACTAATTTCATTGGAAGACCAGTTTACACTAGTGGAACATGCATGAATGTTCAACGTTGCGTTAGTGTGATCTCATCCAAAGATGAGATCAGCTTTGTTTGAAAGCGATCATGAGAATTTTACATTAAAATTAACGAACGATAATAACCTAATGGAATCGTGTATATGTAAGAACAAGAGTAAAGTTGTGAATATGACTGTACAGTTCTCTCACAGCGTTGAAGGAAGGACTGCTACCGAAACCTCCCGGTTGCCGCATGTTTTTCAGAGCGCTGTATTTGCTGCAAACTTCGCTCGTTATCAGCCAGGGCGCGGCATGTTGTTCTTCTTCGCCCATGTAATCCGTTACCCATTCTCTCGCTTCAATAGTAACTCGCTTCAGTCGAGCAGGGGCAAGGAATTGCTCTTATCTCGACGCTACGGAAATCCTTCTATAAATCGTACCATCTACACTGCGTTCTAAACGGTACGGAAATACTTCTATAAATCGTTCCAACCGCATTGTATACGTTCTAAACGCCACGGAAACCCTTCTATAAATCGTACCACCTACACTATCTGCGTTCAAAGCGGTACGGAAACCCTTCTATAAATCGTACCACCTACACTATCTGCGTTCAAAGCGGTACGGAAACCCTTCTATAAATCGTACCACCTACACTATCTGCGTTCAAAGCGGTATGGAAACCCTTCTATAAATCGTACCATCTACACTATCTGCGTTCAAAGCGGTGCGGAAATCCTTCTATAAATCGTATCACCTACACTATCTGCGTTCAAAGCGGTATGGAAACCCTTCTATAAATCGTACCACCTACACTATCTGCGTTCAAAGCGGTACGGAAATCCTTCTATAAATGGTACCACCTACACTATCTGCGTTCAAAGCGGTATGGAAATCCTTCTATAAATCGTACCATCTACACAATCTGCCTTTGCTGCTAACGTCACATAGTGAGAAATCCAAAGAATAGGTCTGAAGATGAAATTACAAGATTTAGTAATTGCGTACCCGTGCACGGGTACACTAGGTTCGTGATAAGAGATGTTCCTTCTGTTCCTTTATAACCTATATTCACGAATGAATTAGAACTCTAACTTGTGGACAACGTCTCCAGTTGGTGCGAGTTTCACTAGAAAATACAATCAATCAGAGCTCCTTGGCTGTTTTGGACTGCACGAGATAATTTCCTCATATTTTTGAATCATGCAGAATTATTACCTAAACTTGGTCAACCTAAAGCGGATGGCTGAAGTTTCTGCGCAAGAAGACACACAACGAATGAAATAAATCGTTTCGGGATGAGTGAATGTCTAGTGATGTGATAAATCGATAATGCCTAAGCTCTGTCTAACTTGTCCAGCCTGCTTTTAAATTTTTAAGTTTGATTTATGACTTCCAAATTGCAATTGTTCAAGTATCTGCACTGAAAATTAAAACACTTGAATACATCAGGATGGCTTCCGAACGAATGTAGATCTTTTCTTTTGTATCCCGTTTTTAAACACTAACACTTCTCCGTGCAAGGTGGTGATTTACCATAGCGTCAAATTAATGAAACTTGACGAGGGGAAAATTTCAGGAATCGAAATATAATTTTTCGATTAGAAGACCAGGCAGCTAATTTTTACGAATGTCAATGGGCATTGATATCTTCGTTTCTGCGCATACAGATTAACATGAAAACAAAAAGCAAGAACCGACAACTCGTTTGAAACAAAACAAATGCTTTCTTCTTCGCGTTTTATGCTTAAAAAGCTCACACATTTTCCATTTCCGCTTTCAAACCCTCATATGATTGTTTTTTTTTTTGTCTTATATCTATTTTTTCAAAAAATTTCAATCCGTTTTCGGACTTCTTAAATCACTGCCGCTTGCCATCCTCTCTCGCTTCCCCTCTCTCCGCCACTATCTGGCTGCTTTCTCAGGCCTCAGCGCTGTTATTGATGGTGGTGCCGCTAATTGCCCATAACACCTTGAGCACCACACTTTCCTTCATCAATAATTACTGGCGGGGCTTTTTGAGTCAGCCTACGTCAGGTAGAGGGAGGCCTCCTGCCCGTGACGTCACCCGGAGGCGGGCCACTCATATTGAACCAGTGAGTGTTGCTGATGTCCTCGAAAATTCTTCAGGAACGTGGACGCTTTCATGTTGTCCCAGAATGATGCATCCGTTTCTGGACTTCACGTATAAATCCAGCTGAAAAATGTAAAAAATTTTTGATAGGCTCAGTCTGTTTATCAAATACCGTTTTTTTGGAACAGGACCAGGCTCCACTGCACCTTGAAAAACGTTTGATGAATATTTGATTTACATTTTCGTGATTTTCACCATTCCTTACACGCCCCACATCACATCCTATCGAAAAATCGTTCTGATTGAAAGAACGAAGCCAAATTGATTTCAGTGTATTTCACCAGACGTTAAACATTACAATACTGTCTCACCTTATTTTACAGGATTTTCTTTTATGTTAGAAATTATTTTAAAAACCAATGAGATATTGAAAAAAGGAGCAAGCGGTCGAAATAAAATGACGGCACAACAACTGCACCCTCAGCGAACTGCAGGGTTGCTGATTCAGCAATGAGTCTCACTGAAGGAAACCTACTGACGAGGAACGACTTACATCGAGGGTTGATGAGGTTTTCCTACCCCGCTGGATAGTAACGTTTCCCTTACGTTACGATGATGTTTTTCGGCACATGCCAAGAAAAAAAGAAGAAAAGAAAAGCAGTTTATTTCCATAAAGTTTATACGTGAAATGTATTACATTGGTAATGAAACAAGGAAATGATTACTGTTTCCATTTCGTACAAAATATGATCGTTTGTGCGCATGCACCTGACCTCGGAATTAACAAGTTAGGCACCGCAGCAAAGAAGCGTCATGCTTCAAGACACAACTGTCACATACCCGTTGTTTGGCTTTCAAGGATAGAATTCTTCTAGAGAAGTCGAGCGCATTAAAATTGCACGCATTTGTAAACACTGTTGAAATACCCGAAGAGAAACTCTCAGTTGTGGTTCTTAACCTTTCTTCTCCAATTCACCATTGTTTAGTGAGCCAACTCTCCATTCCCACCACAGCATCTGCTTTTTACTGATCTGCGACATTCCTAACCCAGAAGTGCTGTCACTTCTACCCAAACATGACATACAATACCTCATTATGGTTTTTGTTATTAAAACAGACTATAAATGGTTCTAATTTGTAAAGTAAGTCAACATTTGGATGTTATGTATCAGATTTTGAAGTTTTATCAGTTTTTTGTGAGTGGAAACAAACGCACGAGATTCCCCACCTGGCAACGCCGCCATTCCCCACAGGTTAAAAACCGCTGTTGTAGAGTAATTCTACTGGTGCAGTACAAAACAAAAACGCATACGAGCAGTTTCTCAGAAATCCCAATAATAGAATTTACAGATTTCCAGCCCAAAGCAAATACTTAGCTATTGTTCTCGAATCGATATTTTTCGTTATTCGCATTGAGGATGTGTGTGTACATGACCGACTGCACGCGCAAATGGAATCAAAGTCATACGAGACTGAAATAACATGCAAAACTAATGTCCTTCTGTGCGTTTTTCGGCAGGACAGAAATTTGTATGTTTCCGGACCGCACCCAATTTGTCTCGCATCGTCCACAGATGTTTGGGTATAAAATATATATTTATTTGTTAACAAAAAACACCTGTTCCCAAAGATAGAACATCAAGGGATAGTTATATGGAAAACATCGTGGAGGATTTACAAAAATTGTTGTTTTTCAACTACCACAAGATTACAACTTTCTCTTGTCCTAAGAATAACCTTCAACTTCGAAGCTGAAATTTTGTTGGTGTCGTTGAAGTTTTAGGATGTGAGCGTACAAGCCTTTTTACACAAAAATATGAATAAATTATATCCCATAAAATCCATATTTTACGTTAAAAATACCTCATACACACATGCGAAGCACTGCAACAATTATGTAGGGTAAAAAAGTTGGGAAAAAATCGCAAAAAATAATTAACTATCTTTAATTTTCAGGATTACCTAACAAAAACGAGTCGCGGCACTACAGCAGGACTAAGAACACTGAAAATGAATACCAGTTTATGCGCTGAACGGACGTTGAATCCCGCGAGTGTGCCAGAGGTAAGAAGAGGCTGTGCGAACAGCGTTGCCCATAGCGTTGCCCATAGTAGACTCTTTTTTGTGTGTGTGAGTAGTGAGGAGGGAATTGCAGGCCGTTACAAAGGCCCCGACACTGTCGGCCCTCAATTTCAAGTTCAAGTTCAAGTTCAAGCCTCTCTAGCACCGTGAGTGCAGCGGTCACTGTCGCGGGAGAATAAAAACTTACAATCGGAACAAATGCTTCGTTAAAGAAGCTGCTCAAAAATTTATTTCCTAAAATCTAGGCCAACACAGCGCAATCGTGATTAATCCCGAGCCGAAAAATTAAGGAGTCCGTAGAATCACGGAGGTAAATTTAGAAATCGTGAAATTCAAGAGTTCAAATTGTTGGTGAACACGTGCACTCGCATAAAATACTGCACGGGCCGCGAGTTCAGCTGAAGTAACAGAAGCTGTCCAAAGTTGTAGGAATATCTTTGCTAACTTTTCAGCCTTACGAAATAGTCCAATTTCCTCTCGCGTGAGTTTGTCCAGAAATGCTCCTAGCATTTTTGTACTAAAACACAGTGATTCATCAAAATTTATATTTCTGTTTGATTATAAAATGCAACGTTTCGACGTATCTAACGTCATCCTCAGGCTGGAAAAAAATCATACACAAAAATTTTCAGTCACATTGGAAAAACGCAAAACTAACACTTAAGTAATATAGACTAGATACGTAATCACAAAAGACGAAGGCGACTAGACAAAAAATCAAATTTCATATCACAGAAATAGTAGTGTGACTAGAAATATTGTACATAAACCGCGATGTTCACCACACGAGAGACAAGAGCAAAATGGTCGAGCAGCCTCGTCACACCTAGCAAGCTGAGGTTCTGCTAAACAGTTTAAGAGCAAACAAATCATTAGTATGTTTAGTGAAGTGAAGTTCCCCAGTTGATATACTTACATGGGTATCGTAATATCCTTATCAATAGTAATGCTCAATTCACCAGAAGTTCAAGTCAGAGGGACAGCGGATGGCCACGGCCATGATCACGGCCCATGATGGCACCGTCAGTATCATCTCGACCAGCAGGAGAGATGTTGTACATCGATGCACGTCTACGCACAAAAAGCTAAGCAATACGTCTCTGAAAGGTTTACACTGTGCACAACATTGTTATTTGATAATTAGTAGGATTTAATTAGACAAAACAAAAAACATGATGATTTCATTCATCAAATCCCACATAAATGAATAATGCAATCATTCAAAAATTTGTTAGCTCAAAGTTTACAAAAAAAGCCTTAAAATTTGTAATTTTTCATTAATGGCAAGTTTCATTATGTTGGACGAGTTGCAGGAGCAAATTATGTCACAATTCCTTTGCATAAAATAACGTAGTGCCCAATCAAAAAAGAAAACTGACTTGATTATAAAAAATGTTGGTTTTTGAAGGTTACTAATCTACTTCCTGGTTGACGAATGTGAATGTCAAAGTTCACATTTTTCATCTCATTGAAAGCTTATGTAAAAAATGTTCCTGTGTGCTTATTACTCTCTACTCTCCTTTTTAATGATATGATTCCTAAAATGGTAACTAGTAGATTTAGGTGTCAGGTCTCATTGCATACGAGAGTCTAAAAATCTCTAAAATTTTCAAGCTTGAGCGCTATGAAAGCCAATTATCAAATTTTCGGGGTATCAACTTCAGTATTTTTTAAAACATATAAGCTTCACTACTTTAAAAAAATTCACGGAAAAGAAACTGAAAATAAGTTTTAATATTAGGAGATAGCATGATTACACTTATGGGTCAACATCACATTAGTTTTCTATTCATTTTTCTCCTCTCTCAACGGCAGTAGTAAGCCGTCATCTGTTAGTATTAATCACGGATGTCTTCAACAGCTCATTAAAACAGCGTTCACATATATGAGAAAAGGGACAATGCTCCCTTACGTAATGCACCTGCAATAAACTACTCAACACGTCATCCAACGAAGCTGGATTGAATGAAATAAACAGTAGTTATTGCATCTCTCATGGGAAGTAAATAAATATTATCGACTGCGACTACCTTTCAAAAAAATCTGTCGTGTGCCACTGGCACAGCGTCGAATCGAAAGCAGCCAGCCGTGGGCAAGTTTGATGGTTTCTCTTGATGCCATGTTAAATCAAGGCTTTACATTAAATATTATTTCCTCCATTCTCATTCACAGTTTCTTTTCAAACTGATTCAAAACATTAAAACTGTTCGTCAATTTGCAGCACAATTTCTATTTAAGATAAACCTAGATTCTTCGCGACTCGTACATGGAGCCTGTGTTGTGTGAGACAAACAGTTACTTCAAAGATGTTAAAAAATTAAAAATGTAAAATTTCCTCACAGTATGCAGCCCTTGAATCTAAAAAGTAAATCTTTGATTGTACTCCTAAAGTCCTGTTCCCGATAATAAACATGTTCAACTGATATTTCATTGCGTTCATTTATTCGTCAGATTTCATCGACAAACTTAAAAATTCATGTAGGGCCTGCAGGAAAATACATATTAGTTCGACAGAAAATAACAGTCATTACGTCCTAACACTAATCACAGGGCATTTAAAAAGTCACTGCGGAGCATGAAGGTAAATCTTGGACCAAATAAAACCTAAATATGTATTTTCATCCTGATACAAGAATTAGGGGACTTATGGCACAGCAAAGTAGCATTACATTACCATTGATCAAAGCCCACACATGGCTTTCACAACAACCATCGCAATTAGCTTTGGATAGCTTGGGCTAGTGCAATTTAATTTATCCGTATTTTGTTGAAAAATTAGGGGAGTGCAATAATTATTTTGCTTGTTCGAGTCATTCAACTGACAATAAATTTAAAAATAACAAGTTTGAGTTGCATCCGTGTGAACGGAAAGGGTTGACTACTTGATATGTAAACGTAGCGAAGTGAAATTGTTTGTGACTCACAGAAGACTGTCTTATGTTTTCACGCGGCAGTGAAAGATGCTAATGTAAATTGTAAAGTTTAAGAAGAAGATTTTAGGGTGAAGCAAATGAAGGGAAATTTTTCTAGTTTATTTTAGAATATCCCTCAGAATATTCGTTCGAGTAGAACTTGCAAGCCGCAGCACCTCCAGGCGTTGCTCGAAGCTGATAACTTTTACTTACTCAAATTTACAGGTAAATCTTACTGTATGACGAAAGGAGCCCGTATTTCATGAGGGAGGGTTGAAAGATTTATTTCATAGATAGGATTGACTTTTAAGTTGCTGAGATTTGAGATGTTGATCGTGACGTTTTTATCTTTTTTCTTGTTTTGGATGACGAAAAATAGAAACCTGTTGTGAAAAATTCTCAAAGTTTTACTTTACAGATGCCGGTTCTGAACTCAAGTTCTATGTATTGTCTATGAAATTAAAGTTTTGGTAATTTGGACAGCTAAAATCTACTAGATCATCTGTGATGATTTAGTTTAAGGGGATGCAAATCCTTGGAAATTTTTTATGCTCTTTAGAGAAGATATTAAAATTTGGTCAGGTCTGTGGGTAGCAATTGCAATGTTTTATGCCACTATTATGAATTTCTAAAACAGCTGTTGATTAGGCCTAGCAAGATGATTCTATACATTTTTTTGAGTTAACCATTACAAAACTGTTCATAATTTGTAAACAAATTTTGTGTATAACAAAAAAACTGACTAGCTGGAAGTATATTTTTTGAATCATGCTGTATAGACTGACCTAGTCAAGTCATGCTGTTATATTTCACTTTCTATAGTAGCACTTATAGGGCGATTCTTAGGGAATCTTATTCTCAGAATAAATAGTCACTGGTGGTTATTTATTACTGGTGGTCATTTATTTATTAATAGTCATTTATTTCACTTTCAAATTCATGTGTTAGAAATATTTTTATTTATGTTTAATTTTTTTTTTGATAGTCTGCAATTGCTCTGATAATGAGCCTTACAAAGTAAAATTATTTGGAATGTAAAATAAATTCTCAAACTCAAGATTTAAAAATATAAATAAAGGAAAATAAAATCAAAATTTACAAGATACTTGGTTAAAATTATTTGAAAACTTGCTACATTTGTAAAATATTAGATAATTTGTATTGTTTACTAGTAAGGTGATCCTGGTACTTGCTTTATATTAATTTTTAGCTTTTTCCTGTAAGTTCTCTTGTTTTGAAATAATATCTGAATCAAAACTGAATTTTTCATTAACATTAAACTGCTCAAAGGGATGCAGTTTTTGTATTTTTAGGAATTGGCACTTTAGAAGAGTTAAATACAAATTCCCTATCTGAAGATCAAGTAAGATATTCAATTTGTTGAAATGAAATATTCTTTTACATAAAAATAATTTTTTCTCAGTTCACGGCAGTTATTTTTTCAGTTTTGATCTCATTTCATAAATTTCTTTAAATCTTGATGCTTCAATGCATAAGAAGTTTGGCATGAAAATGCTCTTGAGCATAAAGCATTTCCTGCTCTCTTAATTTGATACTAAATAATGCCTCTGTCTCTTCTCTCTTGGAAACATTTTTTTTGTAGTTAGAGACACTCAAAGTAACTAATAATCTAACCTAGCTTAATGTCAATGATAGGAAAGTAACTGTTCTTCAATCATTGGGAAAATAGTATTAAAACAAATGGTTCATCATTAGTTGTATTGTTGAACTAGTTCCACAATGCATCCCTATGCATGAATCATTTATGCCTCTCAGGATGTGTAAAGTTAAAAGATTATACTTAGATGTAAAAAAAATCATGTAAATATTATTGTTAAAGATGCAGGCCAGCTCTTGTGCAGTACAGCTTCACTGTACTATACTTTAGTAGATGAGTATTGGTGGTGACAATTAATTGGGCTCTTTTTGAAGTATTCTACAAGTAGGTTAACACCAAGCATCAATGGATTTTCATTTAACATCCATTAGTCAAATACAAATGATGTCAGTCTCAATGAGTAACATTATATGTCTGATAAATGTATTAATTTATTGAAGTGTACATAAGAAAGAGCCACACTTTCATGCATTTTACATTTATGTTCTTTTTTGCAAGCTGCACAGTCACAGATTTCATCCACAAGTCTAGTCTGAGGAGAAAATTAAATTTTTTTTGTATCTATAGGGCAAAATATTGGAGGAACTGCATCAATTTCTACATTAGGACATAGTCCTTTTACAATTTTGTCAAAAAATTTTATTATCTCCACTTGCATGTCATGATCATTAATAAATGCAAAGCTCTTCAGTTCAGTTTGTCTCCCAATGTGCATATAATAAGGTGCCCAAAGCAATGGCTGCAAGGCTTCGTTCCTGTCTTTAGCAGCGCAAATTTCATGAGGTATTCAACTATATACATATATGGTAAGAGCTACTTGAGAGCTGTTGCATTGATTAATTAATTTCTAGGCTTGTCTGCGTATTTCCAAGAAGGAGGTAGACTAAAATTTGTTACTTTTTTAACAATTGCTGGTGCTGCAGTTGAACCTCTCAAAAAATGTTCAAATAGCAGAAGAGCTTTTATTATCTTTGTCTTGTCCTGTAATAAGTTAAGCTTCTCTGGTGCATCCTTGTTGGTCATCTTCTCTCCTGTGTGTTGTTCATTTTGTTGGCAAGTCATCATTTTTTGAGCATTGTTGCAGCTAACCTGTGTGATTTGTCCACTATTTATGTAAATTGTTATAAAATGTTGATAAATAAATTGTACAATATGTAGATTAGCAAGGGGTGCATGTATGAGAATATTTTACCCAGGTTACTCTGGCATGTAGTAATATAAATAGATCTTATATTTGGTCTTGTTGTTCATACTTCTTCTTTACACTGGTTCTTGTGTACCGCACTTTTGTCTTTTGAGGTCAGATCTTTAGTTGATGGTTAATTGTTGTGTTGGTAGCTTCTTCTTTGATGGTTGTGCAAATTCAGCCTAACAATCTGAGTGGCATTTAGGAATTTTGTACTTACTCTTTAGCGCTGGTGCAAGTGTCGGTCATTTGAGAGCATCCCCGCAAGTAATTGTCAAGGCAACTCAGTGTGACGCAATGGGGCACTCTTTCTAATAGAGTAATTAGTTTTGCTGATAATGTTGGGCATAATGTATCAGATACTGATAATATATGTCCAAATGTTATTTTGGTAATACTCAAACTGGTATTTTTGCCCGAAAATAGTCAATCTAGCAAACATGTGCTCAGATGTCATGCCATAAGCCATTACCCGCTCCAGCTGGACCTACCTTCAGCTGCGCGTGATGGTTGAGGGCGTGCCGAACCACCTGGAGTGTTCTGCAGTGTTCTCTTGCGACAGCTGCTGTAAAGTTGATAACCGCGATGTAATATTTAGCACGTTGGCTTGGTTGCGACGGTTGATATGGTTAGATTGGAAGTAGCAGAATTGAAAAACGGTTTTTACTGCTCAATTCCATTTGTGTCCTTTCTAAAAAGCGTGATAAATATACTTGCACTATAATACTTTAACATGTACGCTATTTTTTTATCTTAAACGCAGGTAGTGAAATAATTGAAATGCTATCCATTTATACCAGTACGTAAACAAACAATTTATCAAGTGGTGCACATGTGTACCAATACGCCGTCAATGTGTTCAATCGAACCATGCTAGTATCCCTTTCACAATGTATAGTGATTCCTACGTGCTTATCAAACGTACGACGTGTAGTCACAAAACGATGGTGCAACGAACGCCATGAAGCCACCTGTTGTGCTGTGAGGTGCAAGCTGATCAGTTCAGTGGTTATTTGAAGGTGCAAGTGTCATAGAAATAGACTTGGAAAGCCATGTTGCAGTCCTGTTACCTGAATTGTTTGCCTGGCACCGTGCTGCGTTTTAGGGGAGAGCTCTCGAATTGGGGTAAATACGGTACTGCAGCGTGAGGTCTACCTCTAGCTAGTACTTCAGCGTGAGGTCTACCTCTAGCTAGTACTTCAGCGTGAGGTCTACCTCTAGCTAGTACTTCAGCGTGAGGTCTACCTCTAGCTAGTACTTTAGCGTGAGGTCTACCGCGCTACAGCATGAGGTCTACTGCGCTACAGCATGAGGTCTACCACACTAGAGCATGAGGTCTACCACACTAGAGCATGAGGTCTACCACACTAGAGCATGAGGTCTACCACACTAGAGCATGAGGTCTACCACACTAGAGCATGAGGTCTACCACACTAGAGCATGAGGTCTACCACACTACAGCATGAGGTCTACCACACTACAGCATGAGATCTACATCTAGCTGGTACTATTGCGTGAGGTTAGGTTACAAATGGGTAGTCCTTCTTTCCACACATTCAATTTAGTGATCAACAATTTGTAAATCTTAATTAAACTGCGCCTGGGTAAGCGATATATGGCGGAAGACCTCACGCTACAGTATCAGTCAACTGACTGGAAGTCGAGCCGGAAATGTTTCGTTGCTGATTAATTATTTCCCCTCAGGGGATACAACTGTTGGATCTATGGGAATTAGCGCTCCCAGGGGGACTATGTGGGGGCCCGAGCTAAAGGTTAGGTTGGCTTCCGTTTTGTTGAAATAGAATAGGTTTTTGTTTTGTTACGGACCTGCTGTTCTGTTTTTCAGCACCTGCTACTTTTTTTCAACTTTTTCTTGTTTCATGAACTTCTTTCTTAGCTTACTGTTTCTGTACACCTTGTGCATAGATTCCGCGTTCCCTCAACTCCATACTAAATGGTGTCTTCCTCCTCCCTCTCTTGGAACATCTTTGTCGTGGTTAAGGGAAGCTAAAACTTTCTTATATAATAATACAATAATGATTAATTATTTGACGACAAATCTTCTATTATTTTGAGCACCAATATATTGGCGAATTCTTTTTTTCCTGTGCAATACTGTTGTAAACTCGAAGACAGGTCAAAATTTCCTGGATTTAGAAGGCTACAGAATCTGCGTCGGTGCTCCCGAAATATAATTGCCACTCTTGCACACATGGCAAAAGAGAAGCGAAACCCTGAATTGATCGAAAGTTTAATTCTAGAGCCGGAATTTCGTTCTAAGCGTTTACCTTTTGCCAGTATAATTGTTTCGTTATCGATGTTTGTTCTAATCTGGCAAGTTATGCCGGGTCGATTTTTTATGGTATTAGATTTTGGCATTTGCATGGCTCTGCATTTACTGCTTGTTTCAACATCTATCATTTTTTCTTGCAAACGGCAGTCGTTTCTTTGCATTTTATTTCGATGAGTGCTGACATCAGCTCATTCACTTCTTATTTCAAAGCGCATAAGAAAAACTGTCTCAAAGCCCGATTACCTACCTCATAGTTCTAGACGCAAAATAAATCTAATTTGCTCATTTTACTTCTAACATTAATCCCTCACACTCCTGTCACTAGTTCCTACGTTCCAATTGCTCATAATTTCAATACGAGTACGCACTAACGAGAGGGTTTTCAGCAATGCGTCACATGGATTATGCTTTCCTTAG
>JACJUY010000732.1:37842-102511 GCA_014220935.1 Platorchestia sp. MABIK | reverse complement strand
TGAAAAATGTCCGTCTGGCAACCGTGAAAAATGTCCGTCTGGCAACCGTGAAAAATGTCCGTCTGGCAACCGTGAAAAATGTCCGTCTGGCAACCGTGAAAAATGCCCGTCTTGCAACCGTGAAAAATGTTCGTCTGGCATACGTGATAAATGTTCATCTGACAACCGCGAGAAGTGTTCATCTGACAACAATGAAAAATGTTCATCTGGCAACCGTAAAAATGTTCACCTGGCAATATGTTCACCACTGCCGCAGGACACACACCTGCCTGCTCAATTGGGCGCTCGTTGAGCCAGTTCCTCTGCCTCAGCCTTGGTTTCTTTCGCCGTGTTAAGGCTCTTTTCTTGGCGCGTTAAGCTCGGCTCAAGGCTAAAGATGATCTCTTGTGTGATTCTGTATACCGTGTTGTATGCCCCCAGAGAGGGAAGCTTCGCTTACGTAGGTGTTGCTCAAAATTCTCTTTCGTGAGTGGTATTCTTGTTTTTTTTTTCATCCATTCTGTGCTTAATGTCAGTTTCGATAGCTGTAGAAATTGTGATTTTATCCCGTGATCATTATTGAAAAGCCTTGTTTGAAGTTGTTAACTAAATACGTCAGCATTTTACTTAATTCAGATAACGTGATTTGAATAGAAAGATAAGTTTGTTCTATTCGTAATAATTTATTCATGCGGTCTAGCAATCATTGCTGCAGCAATTTTATTTTGAGCTCATATCTGGAGTGTGAGATCTGGGATCGAGGTGTCAGATTCCGCACCTCGTCTCGACTTTGAGTAAGAAACGCCTGGGTGCGGCTTTTCATGCATTTAACATATTTCCTGCGAAGTGACCCACCGGTGGTCACCTGGTGATTTTCATAGTGTTCTGACACACCTGCAGTCACCAACTCATTTTTTATAAATACTTAATGAAAGCTAAATAAAAGCCCGATCCAGTTAATGTTTGCTTTTTTCAAAGTTGATTACCTCGGTTGACTTTAAATTTGAGTTGAATATTGAACTTGAGTTTAGCGTGTCCACCCTCTATTGCCCAGCGTCCTTTCTGAAGACATAACGGAATCACTAACATAGTTCTTATATTCTAAATGCTTTGATGAAAAGTTCACATTTGCTGGGATTCATGAATAATAATTTGAGAGAAATCACCGCAATATTTCGTTCAAGAACCTAAAAGTTTCATCGTCAAAGCGTTCACACTAACTCGTGATTACGTCACTTTTTACCTTCGCTGTCATAAATAATCGCTGAACCATCATATCGTATAGTGAAACGTTCTATACGTCGTTATCTGTGTACGCCGCGATGTGCTGCATCTCTTCTGCATCACGGTGCTGGAAATGCTGGTGTGTCACCCCTCAGGGGGATGCAACTATTGTATCTAGGCGAATTAGCGCTCCCTTGGGGAAAATGTGTGAGGGCCCGTGCTGAGAGTTAGGTAGGCCTTCTTTTTGTTGAAATTATAAATTTTTTTTTTTTGCCATGTTAAGGACCACTTTTTTTGGTTTACAGCTGTCCTGTTTTTCAGCATCTACAACTCTCTTCTTCGACTTTGATTTTGTTTCATAATCTTTTTTCTCAACTTACTATTTCTATGCCCCTTCTGCATAGATTCCGAGTTCCCTTAACTCCATACTAAATGGCGTCTTCCTCCTTCCTCTCTTTGGATCGTCTTTGTGGCGGATAGGGTGCTTAAACTAACTAGTAATCTAATCTAATTTGCTAGTGTGTAATCGCTGTTGCCGTATTTATCAACCTTAGTTTTTATCGTCTTTTGTGCGAGATGTAGTTCAGTTTAAAGTCAATTGCAGTAAGCAATGTTGATAAAACCATCAATTAACTGGATAGTGTTTCCATTCAGTTTTGATGAAGTACTTTTAAAAATCGAGTTTGTGACTACTGGTTAGTCAGCAGCATAATGAAAACTGTTGAAGTAACATGTCTCCTTATTATCGTTTGATGATCACTTGTGACCTAAACGCCCGGGCTTGGAGAGCTTTAACTTTGTCAGTTAACGCTGTTGCAAAGACAAACTGCTTGAAACTTTTGCTCCTGAGTTTATTTTTTGTCGAACGCAGTCCACGACTAGCTGTTGTGGGAGGAAGAGTTGGGTTCCAGCGGCATGTTCACTTCTATTGGGGCGTGTTAACAATTTGAGAACGTCACCTAATAATACCTTAGGTGAGTTTATTCGTTTGGTGTTCGCTTCTTCCGTCTCTCTGCGACGCTCACAAGGACGCTCAATGACCGTATCTGTGATACGAGTTTCACCAGTGCACAAGTACAAGAATATTTTAATCGCGGGTACTATTGGGATGGATATATTTGTTTGGCATCCACATCTGGAATATTTTAAAGGAAAATCGAATGCCGGAATTTTTGACGGGTGGTGTACTCTATGTAGTTTCGAGCTACATATGTCATGTGATGCGTAGTGTTGTTTATGCTCGCTCGTCAGGCACACCCTGAGAGTTCTGCAAGCCGCACTCGTACAGGTGGTTCTGCAGACCAGCCCAGTGGAAAATTGAACTTCATGTCGAGCGCAACACCTGGAAATGATTTCAGGCGTTTCTTTCCTATGTATGTCATGTACTAGTTTCTTTTGACACAGGTATCGTGTCCAGGGGTCTCCTTTTTGATGCTCCAGCAATGCTTTCTCGGTTTAGTTTCTTTACATGCGTAGTGTATACATGTCTACATATTTTCTTCATATCCGTAGTATAATATACATGTCTACATATTTTCTTCATATCCGTAGTATAATATACATGTCTACATATTTTTCCATATCCGTTGTGTACACTTGTCTACATGTTTTTTTCATATCCGTAGTATACACTTGTTTGCATATATTTTTCATGGATTATTCTTTTTCGTTGCTATCACATCTCTGTGCTTACTTATTTTTTTAGCAATAACAGAAACACATCTGGCGTGTTTAGCTTCGGCGTAATTTAGGTATCTGACATACCTGATTTATTTTTTTCGATTGGGTTTTCATGCTATAATTCTTTTCACACGGCGACTGCGATACGACCCACCGGTGGGTCGTTTGAAAAAGGTTTAACAATCTTTTAAAATAAAATGTATTTTAATTGCCCCAGTTACTGTTTGGTGTTTATAAATTTTTTTACAACGTTTGAATTTAAATTTGATTTGAAAACTGAACTTCAGTTTAACCCATCGCAGTCCCGGTGTTAATCTTTTCGATTTCCCCATTGCCTTTAGTTTCCTGTTTCAAGACTCTGACTTCGATTCCAGAATATCATTTAATTTGACACGAGGATATTAACCTCTTGTCTTGACAGAGAGGACCCGAAAGAACAAGTTTCTAAAGCTCTTTTATTTCCAATGGTTGTGGTTCCCTCGTGGAGATTTGGACGGCAAGGCATCTGTGAGGCAAACTTACGAAACTTTCATGAGAATTATTTGAACGCACTATCTCCAGTATATTGTGATGATTTTATGGTTTCCAAGTTTACCACGGGCTCGCCTTTCTTTATCATGCGGAAAGGCATTGAAAGATAATGTTGGTCCTTCTCTTCTGAAGTCTCCGGCGTATGGAGAGTGTGTACCGCGTCGAGCACTTAGACCGCAATGGGTTACACTAAAGTTCTGTATTTAACTCAAATTAAAGCGGGTTGTTGATGTAGAATGCTCATGCTGCTGCTGCAACACTTAGACCGCAATGGGTTACACTGCAGTTCTGTATTTAACTCAAATTAAAGCCGATTGTTGATGTAGAATGCTCATGCTGCTGCTGCTGCTGCAACACTTAGACTGCAATGGGTTACACTGAGGTTCAGTATTTAACTCAAATTAAAGCCGATTGTTGATTTAGAATGCTCATGCTGCTGCTGCAACACTTAGACCGCAATGGGTTACACTGAAGTTCTGTATTCAACTCAAATTTGAAGTCCACTTTAGTAAGCAATTTTGAAAATAGTAAACATTACCTGTATGATGCTTTCATTTAGCTTTAATCAAGGATTTATGTGGGTTGAATTTTTGACTACTGGTCGGTCAGCAGCCTTATGAAAATCCTCTCCGTGGCCAGCGGCGGCGCACGATGCGGTCAAAGTGTTGGAGTCTGGCTTACTTTATTGAGCTTCAGGTGTAAAGCGTCGGGTACTTGCAATCATTACACTGTTGTTTATTTTCAGCAATTTGTTTCCTTCTTTCCAAACTTCAGAGCTGACTGCAATCATTTTGTAATTTTTCGACAAAAAAAGTGACAAAATGTTATGATAACTATTATTCAATTGTCAGGTCCCGAGCTGAGAGCTAGGTATAGGCCTTCTTGTTGTTGAAATAATTTTTGTTTTGTTTTGTTAAGGACTATATTTTTTCGGTTCACTGCTGTCTTGTTTTTCAGCAACTACTACTTTCTTCTTCGACTTTTATCTTGTTTCATGAGCTTATTTCTCAACTACTGTTTCGATCCACCTTGTGAATAGATTCCGCGTTCCCTTAAGTCTCTTTTGAACGTTTTTGTTTCGACTAGGGAGGCTTTAACCAACGCACTATCTACTGTTATTCAATTCTGTTATTCTAAGCTTGATCTTCTTGGTATAAGTAGAATACGGGTGAGTTGCTGTGTTTTCTAATTTTTTCGAAGACTAATGACACGTGCGTGATGCAGTGAGCAGCTGTGCTTGTAACAATGGGGATCATTGTTACAGAGAGAACATAAGAGACTTGGCGATGGGTGCGGGTGTTGGTGCAAGTGTGCAGGCATGGGATGGTGGTGGTTAGACGTGAGATGGTGGCGGTTAGACATGAGACGGTAGTGGTTAGACATGAGATGGAAGTGATTAGACTTCAGACGGTGGTGGTTAGACATTAGATAGTAGACATTAGATAG
The DNA here is from genome assembly GCA_014220935.1 of Platorchestia sp. MABIK. NCBI lineage: Eukaryota > Metazoa > Arthropoda > Malacostraca > Amphipoda > Talitridae > Platorchestia > Platorchestia sp. MABIK. Next base: position 97,651 of record JACJUY010000732.1, on the reverse strand, counting down.
TAGACATGGGATGGTAGTGGTCAGACATGAGACGGTAGTGGAGGCGGTAGACCCAAAGCCGCGGTAACACGTGTAATGGGCCGAGAATAGCCCGAGGCGTGTGTGCCACGCCCTGCTAATCCCTCCGTTATTCCTTCAAGTTTCTCGTGGTATTGAAGAAGAAGATGAAGATAATTCGCGTGGTATTTTGCGTCCTGAAGACGCTGGTCTTGCCTGTGATGCTGCCCCGTCAAATGGGCGAACCGTCTGTTTCAATTGACCGCGAATGAGAGCGCCGATGTCGCCCTCTCCTACCTACGCTATTCTTGGCAGGAGTCCCGTGTCGGTTTGCCTTGTTGGTCCTTTTTTATTCCCCTCATGTGTCGGGATTTGGGTACGATGGCATCCGTTGTTACTTAGCTGTAGGTGCGTTTTTTTTGCGTTGGTGGACTAAATTGTTTCCAGGTTTTCTATCGTAAAAAAAATGTTAAAAATTTAGGTTCTGTAACACCAGGCAGCTAAGGCATCTGAAATTTTAGAATACGTTATTAGGCATTCTCAAATCAAACTTGAATGCTTTCCGATGACCCCAATCAACTTGCTTAACCGAGATCTTTTCTTACGTCCGCACTACCGACTTTGGAGTCATCTGTCACTACTTGTAGTAGTTTTCTTTTGCTTCGTGTAGTAGTTTTCTTGTGCTTCTTGTAGTAGTTCCCTCTCTTTTCGTACATTGGCTACATCAGTGTTTCTCCACGGGTAATATTATGATCTAAACAAATGTGAACTTCACGCTAAAGAAAATATTGTGGTCGCACGGTGCCGAAGTTCTACTTCTGATGTGACCACGTTACGCTTCAAGTTTCTTATTTTTTTTAAATGATCCCCCATGCGCATCTGAGTGAGGGAAGGTTTGAAACCGAAGTAGGAGGTCAATGTAAGGGTCTTCCATTCTGTGTTCTCTTCCGCTGAGTAGAGTAGAGGTTATTGACCACCGTCAAAGAGATAAGCGATGCGGCTTTTGTCGCGGGTCGAATCTCTTTGTTGGGAATGACTTCTGTTCTGCCAGCGTATGTTGGATCTCAAAACATTCCATGCGGTCCCGCTGCTGTTAACGGATGGTTTGGTTAGGTTGGAAGAAGCAAAATTGGAAAGCCATCTTAACTGCTTGATTACATTCTTATCCTTTCTAACAAGCGGGAAAAATGTATTTGCACGAAATCATTCTAACATGTACTCCATAGTCTAATTCAAGTAAAGGTAGTAAAATCTGTGAAATGATAGCTATTGTTACTGGTAAGTAAATGAGCGACTTGCCAAGTGGTACACATATGTAGCAATACGTAATAAACGTACTAACACGTTGATAGCGGTCCCGCGGCTGTTAACTGTTGGTTTAGTTAGGTTGTAAGTTGCAGAATTAGACAATCGACTTCACTGCTCGAATACATTTTCATCCTTCCTAAGAAATGTGAAAGTGCAATTGCATGAAAACATTTCACCTCGTATGATAACTGTTATTTTTAAAAAGGTCACGAAGCAAAGGATATTTCATTCATTTATACTGGTCCGTGAATGAGCAATTTGCCGAATGGTACACTTGTGGCTCAATACACGGGGACGTGTTGACCCTTTAGCGCCCCGGAGGACAGTTGCGCAGCCAGCCGAAAATTTCGGAGGGGGGCCTGGATCCCCGACAAATAATTTCGGGGTGGAGCAGACATCAATTCATCAGCAATCTTATTATTCTTTAACTTAAAATGAGCTCAATTTTTTTTGGGGGGAGGGGGAGCGTGACTCCCCTGACTGCGCTACTGCCGAAAGACTATATGGTCCTCTTTCGAAAATAGCCTCAGTGGATTGTATTTATTGTAAAATTTCTTCCTTATTGTGTTCCTTCACGTTAACTGCCGAGTGGTGTTTCCTTCCTCACCCTGATGTCGTTGACTACATGATGCCAGTGACATTGTGATGATAGTAGTGGTCGTGAAAGCGGAAATATGAATGCAAAAATGCTAACGTTAAAGAGTCAAGAATCTTTTGATGGGACAAAATGCACCAGAAGATCATTTAGTCGACTTTGCATGTGGATAACTTCTATTTATTTTGAATCACATGGTGGTGCGTGAGTAAAAACTTGGACTGCTTGAAGCGTCTATTGGTGACTTCGCGATCAATTTCCGCTTTTTCCATGCTTAATTGTAAGGGCTTGGTTCCTAGCTGTTATGAATATGACTTTTGGGCTTATGGGAAAATTGTGCACTTAGTTTGATTCGCTTCGGTTTTTTTCGATAAACTTAAGGGTACTTTTTTCGGATTGCTTTCCATGCCTGTGGTACTCTATGCATACTTTCAAAAAGGAATGAAATAACTTTAATCCTAGCTGTGAAATTCATTTTTCTCCCCTTTGTGTATTAGGTTGCATTTTTCAGCGTCTTCAGAGTAGAAAAAAGTGTTCTCGAAGTTAGTAGAGATTAACCTTGCCAAAAATTAGTGGTGTTAACAATAGTGCTGATGAAGGCAATTTAGTTACCAATTAATGGTAGCGTTATACGAGTAGAATAGAACTACTAAAGGTTGAAAATGTTAACTTTATTTGAGTTTGGGAGCTTAATGCATGAAATGCTGTGGAAATAGGTGAGTATTAAGGAATTAATGATTTTGTGTTACTTACAATGACATTACTTTTGGTTCTTCATGCTCATTAGTAAACGATATTAAGTTAATCTACATCTTGCGACGCTTCTCATCTTGTACCAAGTTGAAAACGTTCGCCATTTATTACATTGGAGTAATTCATGGCGTATCTTGAGCAAATGATGCCGTGATTTGCGTGAGGCGCTGCTGGTTATTCAGCCTTTATCTCTGACATAAAGGGTCAGCAACTGAAGTCCATTCAAAATATATGTGTAGCACTCGCTCTACTACTCCAATGCCCCTACAATCACTCGCATATCGGAAAGCAAGTCCTCCGTCTCAAGTATGAGTGCGATAAGCTTGAGCTGCTCCGTCGCCAAGTCTCGTGATGAAGCTCTCAACACTATACAAAATGTACTAATATTTCTTCTGCGTTATTACATAACTTCTTAGAGTAATCTATTGACTTCATTACACCCACAACCCTACGTCTCAATTCTGACCTGGTATGTGTCATTATGTTGTCACCTTGACTGCGATGGGTTATATTGAAGTTCAATATACAACTCAAATTTAAAGTCAACAGTGTTCAGCAATTTTATGAGTACCAAACGTTAACTCGGTTCATTAAAAACCATTGATTTAAAAAAAGATTGTTGGAATTTTTCAACCGACCCGTCGATGGGTCATTTCGCACCAGGAAAAACATAATCACGACCCACCGGTGGGTCGTACCGCAAGCCACGTGTTAATTAAGCTTCGTTTTCAAGAGACTCGATTTTTGGAGCGGCAGCGGTCATGAAAGTCACTGATGGGTTGAGACTAGGGCTGTGACAAGGTGCTCTAACCATATCGTCACAGCCCTAATAATCACATATATACATGCGTATGTTTGTGATTCTCACATGTATTTACACATTGTATTAAATCACATGTATGTGATATATTAGAAATCACATACATGCGTATGTGGGTGATTATTAGGGCTGTGAAAATATGATTAGAGCATATTGTCACAGCCCTAGCTATGACAGTTTTTACTCTCACCACCTCCATGTTGCCATTCATAATCTCGCGACGTCGAATGCAATCATGGGGATTTGGGGAAACTGTGACACGTAGAAACTCTACTCTCTTCGCTTGCACTAGCTGGAAGCCGCAGTGTTTGTATTTAAAGTCCCACAAAGTTGCGATTCAGGTGTTTCACAACGAACTGAAAGTTAAATACTGAGTCAGTTTCCTGCGCATTTGTCAACATGCTTCCAGTGGTGTGAATATCACCCGAACAAGCGATTCCAAGAACCGCTTAAAAAACTTGGTGAGCTGGAACGACTTATTACACGTACTGTATATCAACCCTAGTCGATGCCAGGCTCTCGGAAAAGCACATTCACGCATTTCTCCACTTGCACGAACACCTGTTGGTGCATGACGGGGCGCCTGCTTTGTTGTGGCCGTCGTTGTGGCTACAGCCTTGTGTCGTTTGTCCGCCGTGCTGATGCTGCTGCTCTTCTGAGGTACGATTGTTGTGTCTATGGGAATTACTCATCCTAGAGGGGAAGATGTGAGGTCCCGAGCTAAAGGTTGAGGATGTATTTCATTTGTTAAAACGGAGTAGGTCTTTGTTTTGTTGCAGACCGTCGTTTGTTCGGTTCACTGCTGTCCTTTCTCAGCGCCTCTGACTTTTGTTTTCTACGTTTATCGTGTTTCATCAATTTTTTTTCTTGACTCGCTCGTTCTATACGTAGGCTTTTTTATAAAACACACCTTGTGCATAAATTTTCCGTTCCCTTAACCTCATCCTGAATGAAGCCGTTTCCTTCCTCTATTTGGAACACCTTTGCTGTAGTTAGGTGGGCTCGAACTAACTTCTGTAATCTAATGCTATCGTAACCTGCGTTCACCAGCAGGGGGCACGCCACGCTCTATACATGCACGGGCGTATTATTATTATTATTATTATTATTGTATTCCTGGTTTTACTATCGCTGTCAGCGCACGGGCTTTTTTGTTCTTCTTTAACTTCTTCTGGTGCGCAAGTGTTTCGGTCTGATCTTTGTCAGCCTTTTACCGCCGAAGTGGATTTCAAAATCCACTTTCATAAACAACTCTAATATATTTAATCCTTGTAAAATTTGTGCCCTAATGTGGTCTTCGCAGTTCATTGTCGAGTGGTAGTCACTTCCTCATCTTGATATTGGTGACTACTTGATGCCGGTACCAGTTAAATGATAGTGGTTGTTATAACGGTAATATGAGTACAATATTCTGACGTTGAAGGGTAAAAGAACTTCCTCAACGCGTTTTGAAATTAATGTGTTGGTTGGGAACGCTCCTGCGGTTCTCTACGCAGTCGTATCGCCTATGTGTGCGGTTATCAATTATTTTATTGGATTTCAATTTACTTCTTCAGAATTGCCATCGCGTGGATGAACCCATCATAAAATTTGTGCGTGGAGTTGCTATTTTTGAAGTGCCTGCCATCGTTCTTGATCGGAAATTTAGTAATGCCATGGGTTTGGCCTAAGGCTAACAATGGTTGTTTTGAAAGTTTGATTACGATGTAGGTATTGCAAGCGAATGTTGAACAATTTGCCATATTTACCATTTTATATTTCCTCGGTCTTGATGTATATACATACTACTGAATTCAGGATTTTTTAACGCACATTCAGTTATATTTTTTTTTTGTTCAATACACGAACACCTGTTGGAAGGGGCTATAATAATGCAGTCAGAAGTTCTAACTTGATTTTGTTATCATTTTTCTTCCTTGTTGGTCGCGTTGAAGGGGAAGTTCATGTCTCGAGAACTCCAGCGTTGACACCAATAACACCAGCGATGTCGCGTAAGACATCCATCATCTTTGATGTTTCTGTACTCAGTTAATCGAATTTCAAAGCAGTAAAAAATAACGCGCACGTCACTGCAAAACTTACTGCCTGAAGTCAAAATTGGCAAATTAGGGTACTACTACTGTTTGGCGCCTCTCAGTGAAGTTCACTGACGGAATTATTGCAAAAGCGTGCTACGCGGTGAAGGAAACCGCAGTGGAAGCGCTCATATAGTTTTTGTGTCCTGTAGAGCCACTTGCACATTCGTCTATCATTACTATACCGATACTGCAGTAGTAGTGAGCCGATTTTTGATAGGGCGTCGTCTGCGTTGTTCTCACATCGTGTCAGATGTTTGCTGTGCGTGTCAAGTCCAACAAGCTCACATCAATGACTTTAGTCATGTCTACGCGGGGCTCGTTACCCATCGTCAAGCAGCAAGCTGTGGTCGTATTAACGATAACATTGTACTCTCCAACTCTCGTCTAACTTTCTTTAAAGCAAAAATATTTTGTACAACTCTGTCCAGTCGGAAGGTGGACTTATAAGTACGTTTGCACTAACTTTCCCTAAAGCAAAAGCTTTTTATATTGCACTGTCCAGTCGGAGGATGGAGCTGTAAGTACGCAGCTTGGAATTGCGCTATGCACTCGTCTCCTTACTAATGCCGGTCCGACAATAAGTGACCATCTTTTGTGAAATTCTCTGACACTGATCTGTGTGTCACCCTTAAGAGGATCCAACTATTGTATCTATGGGAATTAGCACTCCCATGGGGAATATGTGAGGTCCCGAGCTAAAGGCTAGGTTCTTCTTTCATGAACTTCTTTCCCTTCTTACTGTTGTTATGCACCTTGTGCATAGATTTCGCGTTCCCTTAACTCCATACTAATGGCGCCTGCATCCTTCCTCTCTTTGAACATCTTCGTCGTGGTAAAGAGAGGCAAAAACTAATTCATAATCAATCAACTCCATACCATATGGTGCCTCCATCCTTCCTCTCTTCGAACATCTTCGTTGTGGCAAAGGGAGGCAAAAACTTTCTTATAATCAATAAATCATTAGATCCGTAAGTTGCACACCCCCGCCGGTGGTCCTACATAAGCGAAGCGACAGGTGCGGCTTGCGGTTGCCTCCCTATCGGCCGCTATCAGCATCATCCCTCACTCCAGATTGGGGACGCATTTCTCTATATTCTCTCTACATGAAGCGACCATCGCGGTGTGATAGCGGGTGATGCCGCCGCACGTGGCAGTCGTTGCTTTGTTGGTGCGTCCTGGTGAGTGGTGCTGGGGGTGCTCTTTGATTGTTAGTGTTAGTATTGTTATGGTTGTGATTGTTATCATTATTATTTGTTGTTATAGGTATGGTTATTATTATTTGTTATTGTAGGTATGATTATTATTATGTATTATTTTAGGTATGATTATTATTATTATTTATTAGGATAGGTTTGGTTTTTACTATTTTGAATGTTATAGGTTTTATTATTCTCTTTCACTTGTTCTAGGTAATAACGTTCGATTTTTACAATTTCTTTGCTCATGAAACGCGGCTGAGTTTGTGTCATTAGTTTCCTCTTAGGAGGAAATTAGGTTAAATAGGCCTTGCTTTTGTTGAGATAGAAAATGTTTTTTGTTTGTTTTAGACCATCTTTATTTCGGTTTACTGCTGTCCATTTTTCAGCACCTGTTACTCTATTCACTAACTTTTATCTGGTTTCACAAACTTTTTTCAATCTTGCGCTGGGTGTTAGGATACGCCTTATGCATATATTCCTCGTTCCCTTAGATCTTTTTGAAATAACATTTTCAATTTTTTCTCTTTTGCAACACCGTCGTTGTGGGTGTAAGCTAACTTATAATTTGTAAATATTCATAATATTTTACTAAATTTTTATGACGGGCTTTTCATTTTGAATGATTCGTTTTACTTTAACGTATTTGCGTTGAATTTTTTTTTCCCTTTTGTTATCAGTACATACATTTTAGATTCTTTTTTTAGAAATTTCATGCAATTTCTGTTTGACTAATTTCCCCGTTGATTTTCGTCTGTGGGCAAAAAAGCGATATAATGATGTTGAAATTATTTGGCTTGTTCCTGGCCAGACACTGACACTTGTTGCAGAAGACCATCGCACGTTTGAGTTGGCGGCAGAGAGGCCTTATCTTGGCTGCACTTTTCTGGCTCTCGTTTGGGAATAGCGCCTCTGAGACAATTTTCTTAAGAATTACCATTTCTATCTACGGCAGTCGCTAACTTTTCCTGCCTCGGGGTGTTCACTGCGTCCATTGGAACAGTTTGAAAGATAAATTATTTATTAGGAGGTAAATGAATGCATGTGTATAACCATTTTTTTTAAGAATGACTCGAATAAAGTGATCTCCAAGCTACCTATGTTGTCCTGCCATCCTTTAATTTTACTTGGTTAATTCAATGCGCTGCAGTGGTTCTGCTTGCCCTGAAAATGTCTTAAATTTGAGTTGTTTGCTCTTGAGTTTTGACAACCGAGTTAATTAAGTCACCTTGATTTCGCTTACGCGGATTATTGCTTTGGCTTTCACTGAGCTAGATGGTATAATTCTGAGTGGATAATGCGGTGCTAGAGATGGGCCGGACACTGAGAGAGGCCATCTACCAGTCCAAAATTTCGAGCTTTCTGCCCTTAAATTTTGCGCGTAACTTGTCCCCTTGGGTATCGTTAACTTGGGTGATTGTTCTAACTTCTACTGAGCTGGTTAGTAAAATATTGAAGTGCAATATTCCAGGTGGGTAGTGCGTGACTCACGCAGTGCTGGAGAGACGTGGAGAGGTCATGCGCCGGAGCAACACCTGCACATCGCGGCGGTTGCCCGCACACCTGCGGCCTCGCTCGCACCTGCCACGTTCTCGCGCACTTATCTGCACCTCCTCCGCTCTTTACCTCGCCATTAGTTATAGCTCGAGTCGCTCGCCTTCACTCGCCAGCTCTCTGCTACACTTTTGTGCGTTACTCGTTCGCACATTTGGTGTGCTCTTATATTGTCCCCTTTACCTCGGCATTAGTTCTGGCTTGATTCGCTCACCTTTACTCTGAGTTACACTTTAGCACGTTTGATATGCTGTTTTTAGGTTAATTGTTCTCTATGTTTCACGGTTTCTTCGTCGTGATTTCCTTAACTGGTCAGTGATAGTTTATTCGCGGTTTGTCGAAGTTTTGGATTCTCTTGAATTTGTTGTAGACTTGAGTAATTGCTTCAATTACTGACCGAGAGAGTGAACCTAAAAGTTTTTAATGTTTACATCATAGTTCAATTTGTCTAGCTGTAATAATAGCTCTAATAACACATAATTTCAAATTACTACCATGTTGAAGTTGACGGTAAATTTCACGGTGCGTTACCTCTGGTTCATCTTTGCCATAGCTCATTGTACAGTATGTCCCACAAAAACCCGAACCGAGTTTTCATTTTCCCGTATAGTAATACCATCATAAGAAAACCCGTATCAGTAATGCTATCATAATTTTGCTTGAAGTTTAAATGCTTATGGTATTCTTATGATGGTACTACTGATACGGGAAAATAAATACTCGGTTCGGTTTTTTGTGGGACATACTGTATACTGTAGTTGGATTCGTTTCTGCTAGGTGCTAGCTCAGATCGCATGCTGTAGATATTGCCTCTCGTTACAGTTGACCCTGTTTATTGCTCCAGCTCTCTCAGGCTATCGATCTCTTTTTTTTGATAACATTCCCTTCTTTAGTGCTCTTTTTTCCGTCGTATCCCAAACTTCGATGGATTAATCGAACCGCAGTGATGAGTCGGGGTAGGTTTTTAGAGGAATTTATGTGTCGTAGCAGTACAGCTGGCTGCTTAACTTCTTTAAAGTCGACTCAGCTACGCTACGTTAGGTAGTTAAGTCTAGTCGAAAAAAATTATTCTGTGTGGTTATGAGGTGTATCGTGGCGACGACTCAATTCGTAGGGTTCGGTTAGTGTTCATTGTTTGAAAGGAAATGAGTTCAAACCGTTGAACACGGTGCGAGTAAACTTTCCTTATTCGTGCTGCAGCGTATCAGAAATGCTCTTGGAAAATGTATTTCATCGAGTTCTGTGTCTTGTTGGTCAAACCTTTCACTTCACTATTTGAACTTACAACTTGAATGCAATTCTACCGCGGTTTTCCTACCACTTCGTTACAAATATTGAAAAGATGAACTTACGTGTTCCCTCCCTAGTGCGTTGGGTGTGATAGTCTTGAATTAGTCTTCCCTTTTCTGTTGATTTTTGCTGCTCGTGTTCTGTACTGTTAAGTAGAGCTAATTAGAGTAGAGCCAGCTCTCAAACATGCTGACTTTCTTAGTACAGAATTTATGATGTATAAAAATATCTATACTCTAATTAAATTGTTATGCTTTTACTTTTTTCTAGTGTAAAACTGTTTCCTTTTTGCGAGAACTTGCATGTCTAAAGCTCCTCGCAATGAAGCAATGATCGAGACTTGTAATTTGTTTGAGGCAACCGACACTTCAAATGAGCAGCTCCTGTTAACTCTGCGAGTTCCTTTCTTTTTACAGTGCAAGCTAACCTTCACTAGCCTGAGCGCTCTCGTGAGCAAGGTCAGATGTTGTCCTTCAGAGTAATTTGAACATCACTACGAGTACAGCCATGAAAACCTGGTCCATTTTTATCAGTTGTGGAAAGATTTACCGCGTTCGCTGCCGCTCCAGCAGCGTCTTGTTAGGTAAGGTTGTAAGTAGCTGAGTTTTAAAAGGATTGTATGCTTGAAAACACTTATATCTTTTCTAAGAAGTGTGAAAATGTAATGACACGATGACATTTTACCTCGTGTGCTTAAATCTCTCTTAAAAAAGATGCAGTTAATAATTGCAATGTTGTTCGTTAACACTGGTACGTCAATGAGCAATTTACGTCGTGGTTCTCATGTGTCCCCATAGGCAGTGAACGTGTTCAACGAAAGAGATTTACGGAATCAAAATCCGCCGTGGCATGCACCCCCCATCATTCTGTTCGAGCATATCGCGTCAGTGAGATAAGTGTGAGAACGAAGATAAGAGCTTGGGAAAGATTACCCATGGATGTCTGGAGGTAAATATTTTGTGTGTGCTCCATTCTTATTTATTGCTTCACGATTATTTCCTCCGCTGTAATTTCGAATTCGCGTACCGATATTTTTGGTTCACTTCATGTATTGCTGTATTTGTTTGAATTTTAATTTTCAACGAAGTACTTGTGACAAAAAAAAACGCGATCTACGGTTGAAGGATCGGAATACATTTCAATACGTTGATGAGTGATTTTAATTCATAGATTTTTCTGAAAGTAAATAAAAAGTGTTCTCGCAAATGTCCCAACACTCAGGCAAACTCGAGTGGTTTTGGGATTTTTTTCTTGTCGGTGTCTCCGTACAGCACCTCACAAGCAGTGCACGGTTGCGCATTGCCCTTCACTGGCCCAGTAATTTTAGGCCTAAATTTCGCGTTAGATTTCATGTATGCTTTTCTCATCACCCAACTCTAAATCTTGATTTATTACTAATTTTCCACAGCGTGTTATTTCACTACTACCACGAATGTATCACATTTAGATTGTGAACTAAACCACTTTCGGGTCCACCACTTTCAGGTTTGCGATTAAAGCTTGTCCTTCCTCCTACGTGTTGATTTTGTGTCCACAGTTTATGCTGAAACTTCTTCACGAAGACAAGTTAAGTTGCAATTTCGTTACAAACTTCTTCGTGAAGGCGAGTTGAGATGCGAATTTTGAACATGAAATTCCCATCTGTATGCACACTCTCTGATCGAGAAAATGATGTACCCTGGGTATCATTCGCGCGTCATTTTTTCACGTCTGTACTTTGGTGTGGGGACACCTAAATGCATATATGTACGTGTGTACGTTTTTCATTTGCGAGTTATTTGCAGCGTCTTAGAAACGAAGAAGAAGGTTTTATGATTGCAATTAACTCCTTTACTGCCGAAAGCGGACTCTGAGCAGCTCATTACCACGTTAATTATATTGCGCGTGTGTTGTGTATGTGTGTCAGGTGTGTGTGTGTTGTGTATGTGTGTCAGGTGTGTGTGTGAGTGAGTGTGTTGTGTGTGTGTGTATCAGTTGCGTGTGGGTGGGTGTGTGTGATGCCGTTGTTGCAACGCAGCCATATTGTGGCCACGAAACACTTCTCAACAGCTGAAAGGCTGAGCTTTGTTTCAGTTAGCCGGCCTTTCTCGCAAGGAACCTTCATTGATTATCTACAAACGTAGATCTCGGTCGTCGATATCCTACGAAGCGGGGCTTTCGCTGCAGTACTTCCTCTCGTTTTTTTTTCGTTGTTTTGAGTCTTTCTAGTGCAGGCAGGTAACCAGGTCGTTGGGTTTGTTTCTTTCTGCGTTTCTTTTGTACCATTTTCGTTATCAGACGTTCGTTTGTTCGCTATTTTATGCATGTATGTTTCGACCATCAGCCATTGAAACATTGTCTCTTAAATGTAACTCACTTGAATGAGTGTATTTTATTCATAAGTGCATTTCATGCTGGGATAATTCATGTACTTGGTCGTTTGTTTGCTATTTTATGCATGTTTGATTTGACGACCCTCGAACTTTTGTCTCTTGAATGTAACTCGTTGCAGTTCATATGCTGTATTTAGATTTTGTATTGAAGATTTTCGTCGCAGTTGACTTGCATAGTCTAGGTATTCATGCATAACTGATGGCTATCCACGCTTTCATCCTTTGTGTTTCTACACTGGTTAATTTTGCGTGGAAAGAGGGCTTTATTTCACTGAGGCAGCGAGCAGAGAGAGATTTTTTATTCAGGCAAGCGATGGTGATCAGGTAGAAAGTGAGAGTGTATTATTGATATCTTTGCTACTCTGGGCGGTTGGGACTTATACCTATAGAAAAGCTATTAAATTGCGCACACTTTCAGTTGGAAAGGATTTTAACACGTTGACTACGATTGTGCGCTTGTTTACGGTCAGTTTGGTTAGGCTAGAAGAAGTCGTTTTCAAAAACCGGCTTTTTTGCTCTAATGTATTTTTAACCTTTTTTGAATAATGTAAAGAATACAATTGAACCATAATGTGTTACCTTTTACTCTGAAATTTATTTCGAGAAAGGTAGCAAAATAGTTGAAATGTTATTTGTATATTCCGGTACGTAAATGAACAATTTACCTCGTGGTACACATACGTACCACTTCGGAGTCAACGTGTTGACGAAGTGCAGTAAATATTGCACCACCGACTAGTGCTGGCTTAGCGTGCGATGCGTGCTGGGTGGTCATGTGAGCTTATTAAAGTGAGCTTCATTGTTGGTCTATCTTCGGCGATTGTAGAAAATTCATTTTGAGTTTACCGCTACCAAAATGGCTTGAAATAATTCATTTCTTTGTTATATCTTTTCGGTTGGACAAGTTCGATTTCAAATTTATTAGAGGTTTTGATCCTAGTAGATACATTCCGACCCAATTTCACCCAGACCAATGCCTCTTCTCTACTAAATGTGTCTCCCTTTCTTAAAGACACCTCGAGTTGCTTGCTGGCCCACCGGTGGGTCATGCTTAAGTTTTTCCAAGTGCGAAACGACCCATTGATGAGTTGTTTGATAAATTTCTGACAATCTTTTTAAATTAATCGTTTTTGATATATGTACCCAGTTAGTTAATGTTTGCTACTTAAAATTTTTTTTATCAACTTTTGACTTTAAAGTTGAGTTAAACATTAAACTTCAGATTAAACCATCGCAGCCGGTGTGTTAGAGACACCTTAATGACACCTATCTCTTGAGAAGCTGATCTCTTATAATATGCCTCCGACCAATTACGCAGGACAGACCTACACTTCAGACCGCCTCTGATGTCACGCGAGATCTCATGCTTTGTGCTCGAGGTATTATGGAGACCTCCACGGTTTTTGCGTACCCTCTTTCGTGGTAATTACTGCTTCTATCTTGATTACTATCGGAGAATACTGGGGTTTATGGCTGCGTCTGGCAAAGAAATGAAAGAGATTTAGGGTTGTGTGTTGTTCGATGTTTGCTCTTTTCGGTTATCTAGGCCGTGAAGTTCTTATTCAAGCTTACAAGTTTCAAAAACTTTCTCAGTTTCGAGCTAATTTAGATAAGCGTGGTAAGACGTTGCGAATATGTTTTTTATGTGCCCAGGAATTGCAAGTACAGCGTCCCGTGTGTGTTCAAAACCATGATTAACCATCCCGTGCGTGTCCAGAAATTTGAAGTTAAAACTTCAAATCCAGGAACTTCAAGTGAAACATCCCGCGTATGCTAGGGAATTAAGAAGAACATGCTGCACGTGTCTCAATTTGAACTGGAAAATTCAGGAATAGGTTCGATTCCATTTCAGTATTGGTCAAAACTTGAGGCGAAATTCCAAGGGAATTGCATTCCCGAGGCGGCCATAAATCGGATTTGAGGCCTCCGCGGAAATTACTTCATTGCCGCTCCAGCAATCAGCCTGACCACTGCGCTCATCTCTTGACTCGCCAGCATATTCTCCGAGATTATCCTTCATTTCCTGCAAAGTTCTAATTAACTTGTGTGTTTTGTTCCCTGACTTGGAAGGAGCGCGCCGCTCTTGACTCTCTGCAATGAAAGAAATTTTGGCCTCTTTAAGTGTTTCACGGCTGTTCAAGTATATCGTAGCCAGAACATCTCAAAGAGAGGGCAGATGTCTCATCCGAAGTGCGACCCTGCGATGAGGTAATTCTAATATAATCATCTACGCTCGTTTCGGTCAAGTATACCGAGAATAGGTCATTTCGTGTAGGTGTAAGCGAGTGCCCAGTAAAATAAGCAAACAAATGCTATGAATAAGTGTGTAGGTGCGAAGTCTCATGATGCGAGTTATACTGAATAAAAGAAATTTTTGATGAATCATAAGAGAATTTTTGTGTTACCACGGGCGACAGACAGGCTGGGTCGGCTGTAGGCTGACCTCGATCGATGGGCTAACCCGTACCCTTCTGCTCCTGACCTGTAGCCTGCCTGGCCTGCTCCCGGCCTGCTTGGCCTGCCCCCGGCCTGCTTGGCCTGCCCCCGGCCTGCTTGGCCTGCCCCCGGCCTGCTTGGCCTGCCCCCGGCCTGCTTGGCCTGCCCCCGGCCTGCTTGGCCTGCCCCCGGCCTGCTTGTCCTGCCCCCGGCCTGCTTGGCCTGCCCCCGTCCTGTTTGGTCTGCCCCCGACTTGCTTGGCCTGCCTGGTTTGCCTCCGATTGATGGTTGTAAACGTGTTGCATTGGTGCCTGTGCGTGACTGGGACTTGGAGACAACCCGAGAATGGGTCGCTTGGCACTGTTGCTATTTACTATTATGTTCCATTCTATTTTAATCCATTCTATTCATTCTATTCTGTTCTATTACATTCTATTTTATGCCATTTTAATCTATTCTGTTCTGTTCACTGAACGAGGCTGCGTGATCTACGCTGGCCTGCGTAACCTGCCACCGACCTGTCGCATTCCTGTCCATCTTCATGAATGTTCAGACTCGAATGTAGCCTACACCGGCCTACCTTGCATATTAGTTAGCGTCACACATTTCCATGTATTCTTGCTCCCTTCACTGCCCCATATGCGTGACTTGCATAACTCTTCGTGAACGTGATTAGTGAACCACTGTGCTGCTAGTGTTACAAAACAGTCTTCTGGCGATCACGGATCGTTGGAACTACGCAGTTCTTCCTTGTTCGTGTACTCATTGGTATTCATGTTAACGGGAATCTTGATGTTATGAGTCATGACATTAAGACACGCGTAGCATGACTTTTTGGAGACCTTATGACTTTTCGGAGACCTTGGTTGAAACGTAACCCTTATTTATTATTTTATTTTTTTGTCAGGATTTTTGGTGAATATGTTACCCATTGGGGTTCTTGTCCTCGGCAAACAACGGCTCCGCCTTAACTTAAAAATGTTAAATTTGTAATAAAATGAAACTTAGAATCCTGCTTTTTCTATGAAACAAATTTCAGGTGACCGCCACCAGCTGCAGTAGCACTGATACAGCGCGGTCCCTGTTATCACGCACCATTGTCAAGGTTCCTTCGTTCACCACCATCAAACTACTCACAAATGACCTTCCAACACTTGCATCGTATGCGCAAAGCGCATCTTTATCAGTTCCCTCCTCTCGATTGGATACAAATATTTTATCTATAATTAGCGCACCCAGGGGGATTATGTGAGGTCTCGGGCTTAAGGTTAAGTAGGCTTTCTTTTTGTCGAAGTAAAACAGGTTTTTTGTTTTGTTACGAACCATCTTTTTTCGGTCCACTGCTGTCCTGTTTTTCAGCACCTACTACTTTCTTCTTCAACTTTTAGCTTGTTTCATGAACTTCTTTCTTAGCTTACTGTTTCTATGCACTTTGTATATAGATTCCGCGTTCCCTTAACTCCTTACTAAATGGGGCCCACATCCTTCATCTCTTTGAACATCTTGGTTGTGCTAAAGGGAGGCTAAAACTTTCTAATAATTTTTTAATTTTCAGTTCCCTATCTATCCTTTTCCGTTTCACCTCTTCTCTTCCAGACACACTCTGTGTCAAACTCTCTTTCCGACTTTCCTATAAGTATCGTTCGTTCGTTCGTGTGTCTGCTGAGAACGGTTCCGAGGGAAGTCAATTTCTGGCAGGAAAATTTTAAGCATTGCGAATGTTTGCTTATCATGTAGAAATGGATGTAAGGGTTGCGTTTCTATGTAAATATCTGGATGATAATGACGTGGCACCGTGCTTATGTACTGTACATTGATGTCGACTGGAGATGTGAACCCTTAGATGCTCAAGCGTTCTTTTATCATCGTCAGTAGCTGCCGCCAGGAGTCATTTTTTGGCCGAAATGAATTCGTTTTTCTCACGGGTGAAAAAAATTATGGGCGAAAATTATTTTTAGAATGAAGAGGGAAACAAAAAGTACTTACATACACTCCATATTTGCCTCTAATTGATAAGTATTTTCACTTTATTGTGGTAAGGGAGGCGAATACCAATTTACAATCATTCGATCATTGTATGTATTACGAACAACCTTCCTTGTCATGTCAGCTATTGAGAAGCTTGACAGTACTGAATCCAAGCGCAAATTTTTTTTGAGGCAGAATTACTCTCACAAGAAAGCATCAGTATCAAAACGACCGTGATGAGTGAACTGGAACTGGTGACCTTGACCAATGCTGGAGCACGTAGACTTCTCATCATTGCCCAGGGAAGAGCTGTTGGGTCGTCCTGACCTGTGGATCAATAATGTGCACTTCCACGAAGCTCTCTTTGTGAACCTGGCCCGGTTCTCGGCCAGCATTTGGACTTGAGTACCGCCAATTATGCCCCTTCCAGAGACTGCTCCACCCGGCACGTGCGGCTGTTACATTGTCTCGGTAGGGATACCTTGTGTCGCTTGCCGTCTCATGTTAGCTGTTGACAACGATTGTTCTACTGGTGGTTAAATTTATAGGAACTATCCCCTCAGGTGGATACAACTATTGTATGAGTCACAACATTAATTAGCGCTTTCCCCCTGGGAATTAGCGCTCCCAGGGGGAAATTGTGAGGGCCTGAGCTGAGAGTTTGTTAGGCCTTCTTTTTTGTTTAAATATAAAGTTTTTTGTTGCGTTAAGGACCACCTTTTTTTAGTTCACTGCTGTCCTGTTTTTCAGCACCTGCTACTTTCTTCTTAAACATTTATCTTGTCTCATGAACTTCTTTCTCAACTTGCTGTTTCTATGTCCCTAACGCACCCCTCAGGGGGATACAACTATTGTATCTAAGGGAATTGGCGCTCACAGGGGGACTATGTGAGGGCCCGAGCTAAAGGTTAGGTAGGCTTTCTTTTTGTTGCCGTAGAAAAGGATTTTGTTTTGTTACTGACCACCCTTTTTTCGGTTCACTGCTGTCCTGTTTTTCAACACCTATTACTTCCTTCTTCAACTTTGATCTTGTTTCATAATCTTCTTTCCCAATTTACTGTTTCTATGCCCTTTCTGCGTAGATTCCGCGTTTCCTTAACTCCATACTAAATGGTGCCTTCCTCCTTCCTCTCTTTGGATCGCATTTGTTGCTGCGGGTAGGGAGGCTAAAACTAACGACTAATCTAATCTATGTCCCTAACGCATAGATTCCGCTTTCCCTTATCTGCTTATTAAATGGTGCTCTCCTCTCTTCAGAACGCTTTTCTTAGCGGTTAGGGAGGCTTAAACTAACATCTAATCCAATCTGTTGAACACGCTTGTTGTTCTAGTGATGTTTAATTTTACAGGAATAAAGTTTTTAAAGGAACTTAATTATTATGATACTTTTTTGTGTTGGTGATGCTGTGAAAAGCGAAGCGTTCTTATTCATGTGTTCTCGAGACATTATTAGTGTACAAGGGCTTGTTTTTACTCACTTTTTTGTGTAGTGTTGCAAATTGATGCAATTTGATGTTTCAATTAGCAAGTTCTATTATGTTTTACTCCTGAATGTTTTGTTATCATGAGTGTTTGTTACCATACTTCCTAAGATATCAATAAATGGCCATTCACGGGGATTCTCTACTCTAGTATGGTGCATTCGAATTATTGTGTTGATCTTGGAATTCATTGACAAGACTCCTGAGCTCGAACTTGAAGGTAGGAAAAGATAATGTAGATAAAAAAACACTTCAATGATCAGTTAGTGTCGCAGATCGATGCGAGTTCCACGTGCCGAGCTTTCTTGGTTTTGCGCGTCGGAGCTCGAGTATTTGAACTGAAGCACGCTCTATCGTATCTTTGTCTTGTGTTGTTCAACTGTTTCTGTCATTCATTCATAATTTCTAGGTTTGCTGTTGCTGTGTAAATGATGTCCTTCGTTTTATATTGGTGAGCATTTCTTTCTTTTTCAAATGGAAAGTAGGAGCTGCGAGTTTTGTGTGGTATTAACGTGTCATTTTTTTGGTATCTCTGAGGACAATCAGGAATTCATTTAATTCAGAGGCTATTTCGAGTTGTATTAGGATGTTTCTCTAGCTTAATTAACTCGGAACTTGAGTTCAAAATTTGATAGATGCTTCTAGTGTGGGGAGGAGGGGGACACTCTCCTTGCATTTTGATGAGTTTGATCAAATTTAAATAATTGAGTAGCCTCGAACACACGGTGGACCGTGGAGAGCGTGCAAGTGTGGTGCCACTCCCAAATGTGTTGATCACAAGTTGTGTGCGCTACACAAGTGTTGTGTAATGTGTTCGCCTCCCAAATGTGTTGATCACAAGTTGTGTGCGCTACACAAGTGTTGTGTAATGTGTTCGCCTCCCAAATGTGTTGATCACAAGTGTTGTGTAGAGTGTTCACTCCCCGAGTGTTGGTTTATTGGAGCGTATTGACACTGGGTCAGGTTGCGTAGCACCGTGGGTCGTGATGTGGCCAGTCTCGATGGGAACGGCGGACAGCGGCCGGTGCGGTATTGCGTGTGTACAGCATTAGCGCTTTGTGCAGTGCTGCTGGTCAACTGCAGGCCTACACGAATGGGGGGCATATCGGCACTATTGTTCGTAAATTGCCAATTGTTGCGGTGATGCTTGCGCTCCAGCAATGCCTCATGGTTGTCATGATTGCGCTCCAGCAATGCGATTATTTCGTGTACTGAAGGGAGTTAGTTCCCATTGAGGGTTGTCAAAGAACTAGTTTATTTTTTAGGACCCTCTGTATTCAACAAGGGGACATAAACCACAATGTGTGGAATAATTTTTGTTGTCAATAAATCTGCGTATTTTGATCGCTTGAATTTCCAACAGTTTATGAAGACGATGAAGGCCTATACTCGACAGTTTAATTCTCTTTTTTTTTCTATTCTTACTTCAAACTTCATATTCTGAAGGTAGCCGTGTAGGAGTATTTCATACTAACAGTATTCATTCGCTAATAAATTTCGTGTTCCACGGTATTGACTTTTTAACGACTAAACGTGGCAAAGGCTGGCTCACCCACCGTCCCTAATTTTTCAGCACTTTCACTGCGACGTGACCCATATTTGGTCACTGAGGGAGTTTGTCATACTGCCGACCAACCAGTGATCATAAACTCAATTCGTTAAAATATAAAATCAAAACTAAATAAAAACATGATCCGGTAAAATGTTAGGTTTTCCAACATTGCTTACTAAAATTGGATTTAAATTTTGAATTGAAAACTAAACATCAGTTTTACCGACAACTGTCAAACTGTTGTACTAGACTAGAGATCTAGAGCTCTTCACTATGAAGCCTTAGCAGCTAAATATGAGCCTGTTAAACCCACAGCAGCCGCTGGTTCTCCCCGGTTTTGTATCGCTTGCCTGTGCACACCCCCACCATCAAATTCCGGTTTCATGTGCTGGTGAAATATGAAGGGTAATTGAGAGTGTAAACCGTACTACATTTCGTGTGCTACTCTCACGAATGCTAATTGAGCATGGAATATTCAGTAAGCAGCGAGTGCTTGCATAGCAGCCCGGCGGCATTCTTTGCATGATGGATGCCACGGTATGGCGGAATCTCATGTGCCCATCTGGGGACAGACTTTCTTTATTTACGTCGTCGTAGCTGTACAGCTGCCTACTTAAGTCCTCTTTGACTGTATGTTATTGATTAACACTTTGACTGCGACGTGCGCCACCGGTGGTACACGGAGGGAATTTTCATAATGCTGCTGACCGACCTGTAGTCACAAACTCAATTTTCATAAATACTTGATTAAAGCTAAATGAAGGCACGATCCAGGTAATGTTTGATATTTTCAACATTGCTTAAATGCAATTGACTCATAATTTAAGTTGAACGTAGATTTCAGGTTTACCTGCCGCAGTCGAAGTGTTAAACTTAAGTCGAAGTGTTAAACTTAATATTCAACTCAAATTTACCAAAGTCCGGATTCGCTGCATTTACGTCATCGTAGCTGTACAGCTGCCTGCGTAAGTCCTCTTTGGAGAACTTACTCGGTCAGCTGTGCCGCTATTGACCGTATAAATGAAAACAAAGTCCCAGCCTTGAATATTGCTGGGTGGATGGTTCATCTCAGAAAGAGAATATTGGCGTCTTCTTTCTCCTCCTTGAATCGCTAATGTTGCTGATAGGGAGGTCTAAATTAACATCTCATCTAACCGAATCTGGTTGTCTCAGCGGGTGCAATTGATCCGCAAGTTTGCAGTGTTGAACTGTTGTGTGTACTCATGCATTTAGTCCCTCCCTCTCTCCTATACAGTAAGGTAGATATCGTCTTTGGTATGTTTTTCAAATTTTTATTTACTTCCAACGAATGTTCGATACATCACTTGCTGGCGCTCTCCTATTGCATAAGTTCGTACTAACGCTTATGGTGATGCGCTTGCGTTCTTCTCAGGACTGTCACTCTCGTCTGTCTTCTGTGATGTCCAGCATGTGATGACAGATTTTATTATTAAAAAAAGGAAATGCTACTATATGTCTTTATTTAATGTAAGCTCAACTGCTCACCCGTTCAAGAACCTAGCTGTGTATTTATAAATAACATTTTTAAAGATATTATTCGAAGGATTCTATGTAGCGTGTTGGAATTTGGGGAAATTTATTTTCGTGGTAATCTGTTCGTTAGAAGCTCTCGTAGAATATTTGTAGATCCACTTACCCGGAAGATTGTTTAACGCATGGCTTGCGATACCACCGTCGTGATGGACGAATTGCGGGATTTTTTTGAAGAAAAATCCCCGGTTATAATCATTTATTGTCGATTAATGCAAGTAAAATGTTTTTCGATGAATCCCCCCCTGAGGGGAATGCAACTATTTCTATGGGAATTAGCGCTCCGAGGGGAAAAATGTGTAAGGGCCCGAGCTGAGAGTTCAGTAGGCCTTCTTTTTGTTTAAATATTTTTTTTTTCTTTTGTTTCGTTCAGGAACGCCTTTTTTCAGCACCTTCTACTTTATTCGTCATATTTTATCTTGTTTCATGAATTTCTTTCTCAACTTACAATACTGTTTCTATGCCCTTTCTGCATAGATTCGCGTTCCCTTATCTCCATCCTAAATGGTGCTTTCCTCCTTCTTCTCTTCGATACGCTCTTTTTTGTAGCGGTTAGGGAGGCTTAAACTAACATATCATCTGATAATTTTCAATAAATCAAATGTTATTTGAGCTAAGGGAATTTGGGTTACTTTCTTTAAAAAAAAAATGTATATGATATATTGTTCGCCGAGTTGCCGCCGGCCCTCAAGGATGTTACTGAAATACTGTTTTTTAATTCCGCAGAGTTATGGCGTGATAAAGTAAGTGAAACTTTTGTTTCGTTTTCCGTAGACTTGAGCGTGCTTGCAGTGCGGCTCAATTACCCTGTCGCAATTTTGTTAGTTTGTTGTCTCATTTTTTGGGGTATTTTGGACAGATTTTGTCCCAACAAGTCATTTTTTTGTGAAGTCAAAACGTCAGAGTTGGTAAATCAGGACTAGTCGTCGAAGTGATGAGGCTTGTCCGATATAAGTTTACGGGAGGCATTATCTGTGCTCTTCCGTTAACTTCTTTTCATCTAATTTTCGATCATCAGGGCATTTCCCCCTTCCTAACTGAAACTAAAAACTTCCATACTTTCACGAAATCAACATCTGACCTCGTAGACAGAGTATGCTAAGGTTTATGTTCGCTATGGAAACCGATCGGAAAGACAATTTAATGTTCGAATAACCGAGTCTAACTTTTTCGCCGGAGCATGCATGTTTTTCGCCGCCCAATCGATTTAATTTCTTGGGCTGTAAAAAATATGCATGCAGGTGGCGAAAAAGATAAACTGGGAAGGGCACGTTCTTCCCACGTATTATTTTTGGCTACATCTCATGGGGGTCCTCTCCTGCGGAACTGCTTGGCTACTTTTCTGCGAGTCCAGCGTCCTACTTGTTCTCCAATTTGTTAAATGTGATAGCAACGTGAGTGACAACCATGGGCAAGAATACTAGCGGATTCTAATGAGCGTTGCTACGAATGCATTCAATCGGAAAGCAGCGAGTAATTTATTTGACATACGATGGGAATGAGCCAATATTATTACAACTTCAGTGACATGCAGAAAGAGGTGTCTGACACACTGTATGTTAGAGGCAGGTTAAAAGACAGAGTGCATCAATCAGTTTAGCTCTGCAAATTTGCGAACAAATTGTAGCCGCGGAGAATAGATTACCAGAATATACTTTGAGTACATTACTGGACAGCCAACTGGGTGGGTATAAGGCACAATCAAGTCATTGACTTGCTTGCTTACTTGTTCGTATTCCTCACTATTTTAAAGCAGAGTTCAAGGGGTTAATCAGTGAATTATATTCTTCGTAAACAACACCCCATTCTGTGAAGCCTCTTTCTCAGCTGCGATTCATTGGCATGTCTGTTTTCCTGACCCCTCAGGGAGATGCAACTATTTTATCTAGGGGATTTAGTGCTTCCAGGGAGAATTTGTGAGGTCCTAAGTAGAAGGTTACGTAGGCCTTCTTCCTATTGAAATGGAAGAGTTTTTTTTGTTTTGTTTTGGTACGAACCTTTTTCTCTGTTCACTGCTGTCCTGTTTTTCAGCACCTGCTTCTTTCTTCTTTAATTTTTTTTTCTTATTTGATGAATTTTTTTCTCACCTTACCATATCTGTGCATCTTGTGCATAGATCCTGCATTCCCTTGACACACCTCTAAATGGTTCCTTCATCCTTTCTCTCTTTGAAACGCTGCGGTTAGGGAGACTTGAACTAACTAATAATCTAACCTGCTCTCTCACGAACTTCTGTCTTAACTTACTGTTTTTATGCACCTAATGCATCGATTCTGCGTTCCCGTAGCTCACCTCTAAATTGTGCCTTCCTCTTTTTAAAAAGCTGCGGTTAGGGAGACTTGAACTATCTAACCTGTTCTCTCGGTGAGTGCGTAGCAACGGGCGTGCAACCAAGACGTTTTGACCGGCAGCTCTGTAGACGACGTGAAGCCTTGCTTGCAATGTGTGTTCTCGAGCCTAACTCAACTTTCTTGGAACTTCTGCTCTTGCCGCCTAGGTTTTGGCTACATGTCTGAGGTACGTCTTATGAGTAAGATGAACAGCAGTATATTTCTCGTGCAATATCGCGTGAATATCCATGGTGAACATTATCAAATCCACACGTGACTTCTCTCAATTTTGTTCGATAATATTTTCGGCCGAAAATTTTAATTATCGCATTTTAAAATGACCCCCTTTCCTGTAGTGAATAATATTTATGTTTTATTTCTCGTATTCGTGACCTGTGCGTGCAAGTTGCTTAGAAGGGCTCACTTTCCTGTATATGATTGATTGTCTCATATTCGTGACCTGTGCGTGCAAGTTGCTTAGAAGGGCTCACTTTTCTGTAAATGATTGATTGTCTCATATTCGTGACCTGTGCGTGCAAGTTGCTTAGAAGGGCTCACTTTTCTGTAAATGATTGATTGTCTCATATTCGTGACCTGTGCGTGCAAGTTGCTTAGAAGGGCTCACCTTTCTGTAAATGATTGATTGTCTCATATTCGTGACCTGTGCGTGCAAGTTGCTTAGAAGGGCTCACTTTTCTGTAAATGATTGATTGTCTCATATTCGTGACCTGTGCGTGCAAGTTGCTTAGAAGGGCTTACTTTTCTGTAAATGATTGATTGTCTCATATTCGTGGCCTGTGCGTGCAAGTTGCTTAGAAGGGCTCACTTTTCTGTAAATGATTGATTGTCTCATATTCGTGACCTGTGCGTGCAAAATGCTCTGCAAGTTCTGGTCGTGCGGCGCCCGTCGTGACTCCCGTGCTTGCGATGTCGAGGGCAACCACGCACAAGGCGTCTACTGATGCATTAATTGTCCAGCAAAACAAGGACATTGTAGATAAACTTTACGCTAAAAAACGTCCTTTAACCTCGTTGTTTACTGGTGCATGAACTGTCTAGACAAACAGGAACATTGCAGCTAAGCTTAACTCTGGAAAAACGTCCCTCAACCCTTTAACGCCATCTTTTTTCTACTCACATTACCGTTACCAACACCACCGTCACTAGACAGGCGCTGGCATCATGTTGTCTCCGATGCCAAAATGAGAAAGAAACTGCCACTCGGCAGTGAACTTCAAAGAACACAGTAGGGAACAAATTTAGCTATAAATACAAAGTATTAAGGCTACTTTCGAAAAAAAAAACTTATAGTCCTCTAGGGCGTTAAAGGCTCCTCGTTGTCATACTGTTGACTTGGTCTAAAATAGTCCTCGTTGTCATACTGTTGACTTGGTCTAAAATAGTCCTCGTTGTAATACTGTTGACTTGGTTTAAAATAGTCCTCATTGTCATACTGTTGACTTGGTCTAAAATAGTCCTCGTTGTCATACTGTTGACTTGGTTTAAAATAGTCCTCGTTGTCATACTGTTGACTTGGTCTAAAATAGTCCTCGTTGTCATACTGTTGACTTGGTCTAAAATAGTCCTCGTTGTCATACTGTTGACTTGGTCTAAAATAGTCCTCGTTGTCATACTGTTGACTTGGTCTAAAATCGTCCTCGTTGTCATACTGTTGACTTGGTCTAAAATAGTCCTCGTTGTCATACTGTTGACTTGGTCTAAAATAGTCCTCGTTGTCATACTGTTGACCTGAACTTATTTCGAACGTCTCACTCGGTGTCAAGTCGTGGCTCACCATAAAACAAAATAGCAAGAGATTCAAGGGAATGCTCTCTGATACACTCTTGGTGTAGAAAACCTGGTGAGCTGAGGGCTTCGTTTGTGGTTGGGAAGGCTTTGTTTTCGGTTGAGAAAGCTATGTTTTTGCTTAAGAAGGCTATGTTTTTGGTTACGAGGCTATGTTTTTGGCTAAGACCATGTTTTTGGTTAAGAGGGCTTTGTTTTGGTTGGGAAGGCTTTGCGTGTGATTGAGGAGGCTTTGCTTGTGACTGAGAAGGCTTTATTTGCGATTGAGAAGGCTTTGTTTTTGGTTATGTTTGTTCTGTTAAGTGCGTGCTGCCTGTGTACGCTGCAATCGGCCTTGTGCTCGAATCTCGTTAATAATTCTCTCTCATGACGCTATCGACTCGCTTCGTGTGCTTTAAATTGCCACTGTTCCTGCTTTTGTCGAAACTGTGGAGGTGAAATTGTCCTAACTTCAGAAGTTCTGTGCGTGCTGTAGTGGGAGCATGCTTCGCTCTGTAAGCGATGTTGATGAATTTTTAAACCCCATCTGACTTCATATTTTGTCTTCTTCACGTACTATGAGCTTCGAACAGTTCAAAATGTAACATTCCGTTCGTTACGTATATTCATGATAAACCAGTTTATGTTGTTTCTTTTCCAATTTCTCGACCTTACGCAATTTTTCCAGTTCATAACGCGTTAAAAAAACAGTTTGTAATAAGTCGAGGAACGTCAAAGAGTGGTCCGTCTACACATTCATTGCGGCGTGACCCACAGGTGGGTCGTGCTCAAGTTCTTCCTGCTGCAAAACGATCCATAGATGGGTCGTTTGAGAAATTTTATAACAATCTTTTCAAATTAATGGTATTTATTCTACCCAGTTAATGTTTGGTAAGAAGGCTTCAAACAACCTTTGTCTTAATTTTGGTTGGATATTGAGCTTCAGTTGAGCCCATCACTGTGGTAACGGGCACAGGTCGTGGAGTCCAGCACGGCGGCCTAGATTTTAGCGGGGGACCTCCAATTGGTCTCATTCCTATACTTCCTAATTTTAGGGCGTCTGTCTCGGGGACCACCTACATTTAGTATAAATTTAGTAGAAGTTACCCGTCCACCTAATTCTAAATAATGTCTTCTGTCTTCAATTATGTTATTGAATAATTTTATTGAATTGAATTTGATAATTCAATTCGATATATAGAATTCAATAACAATAGGATTATTATTCAATGATAATATTTTATATGATAGTTTATAATTATTGTTACATTTTTATCATAATAATGATTATTATTCAATAATAATAATATTCAATAATATTGTATTGAATGAATAATCCAATGACATAATGATATTGAAACTTTAAATAATTTTTCCTACTGTGTTCACTAATTTGCAATACGCTTTGTCCTCTGTCACCTTGACCGCGTGACCATCCGTCATGGGCCTAATAATCTTACTTTCTGCCTACCAAGTCTACATTTGGGTCAAGCCCTTCGTATTGAGGGCTAGTATATGGCGAACACGCACCCAATTTTCTGGCCGCGAAGTTATTTTGCTGATATTTTAAGCAAGAATGTAAATGAAGCATACCTTCTTGCTAGTTCCGGTGACCGTTATGGTCCTTAGCACATTCATTGCGGTGTGACCCACCGGTGGGTCGTGCTTTAGTTTTTAAAGCTGCTCAACGACCCATCGATGTGTCGTTAGAAAATTTTCAACAATCTTTTTAAATTAATGTTATTTATTGTACCCAGTTAATGTTTGCTATTTATAAAATTTTGAACAACTTTTGACTTTAAATTTGAGTTGGATGTTGAACTTCAGTTTAGCCCATCACAGCCAATGTGTTAAGTTTGTCCAGGAACGGCAATCCTTAAATTTGATGGCGTTGGGTCATGCTTTCTTGAAACTAAAACGATGTTCCTTTGATGTTCCAGCATTCGTGACATGCCGTGCTCAAGGGATTCCTTGGTGTTCGCTACTTGAAAATCATTGGCTAGATGATTCTTGGAAGTTAATGCCTAGATTTTAGATCGATTTACGTCGTTGTAGCTGTGCAGTTGGCGACGTAAGTTCTTCTAATTTGACTAAGTAAAAGTTACCCTAACAGCTGCACGACCTGAATTGCTGGAATCCTGCCTTTAGTCTGCAGTTAACGGACCGTAATTTTTTAATGGTGTAATTTTCCTTGGATTTTAACTTCTTTGATTGTCTTGCAATTTTGTTTTATGGTGAGCGACGACTTGACACCGACTGGTTTGGGTAAACAGTATAACGAGGTTAACACTTAGAATACGTATTGGTACATATGTGTACCACAAAGTAAATTGCTCGTTTACGTACCGGAACATATGTGTACCACAAGGTAAATTTCTCGTATACGTACCGGGTATTGCGGAATTACGGGTATTGCTGATACGGAAAAAAATACTCGGTCCGGATTTTGTGTACTGTATAGTTGAGCTACGACATTCCTGTCTGGCTAGACAATTAATGCTAAAGATATACCGTTTATTTCAACAGTTGGAAAACAATCGTGGTACACCATTCGTTCAAATACCAGGAAACGCGTCTGTAAATAATTGCTGACTGTAAAGGGCAAGCTAGACGATGGATTGTATCAACACGAAAGAATTTCATGAGCAATTGGCCTTTATGGCGGATATTTCCTGTTTGAACTGGATTTATTTTGCTTGTACCACTGTTACTTCTTCGCTTCAGAGTTTTTTTACGCTCTTCATTTTATATACGTGCACATCCAATAATGACGCGTGCGTATACTTAAGAAACTTAGACATGTGTGTGAGGCAGGAGGTTTGATTCTTACATTAAAATTTTTTTTTTAAATATGCACCTGTTATGTTGGAAAATCCGACGTCGCTCATTTCAAATTCATTAAAAAGTATATAACTAATCGAGTTCGACACACGTCGGAAGGAAGTGTTCAGCGTAGGTAAGTCAAACCCGTAAAATCATGCAACCTCCAAGTTTTGTTTATGTACGAAGTAAATTAGCTTTGAAATTGACTGCCTGTTTTCAAACGAAAGTTACTTATGAGCCTATGAATAGCATCGGTGTTGCCATTCATCATGGTTAATTTATTCTGCTATCGATCCTACGCTCTGAAATGTCAGGAATAATCGTATCGCCGATACTCGTCGCGTGATGCTTGTGAGTGTGTGTGTGTGTGTGTGTGTGCGTTCACGTTATTTTAATTCGTTCTCGTTGCTTTAATTCGTTCACGTTGTTTTAATTCGATGACGATGTTTCACTTACGCCTCAGAGTTTTTGCCTTACTGTTGTGGTAACTCTGAGATTCGAGTTACAAACCTGCTTTCAATCTGCAAACCGCTCGTCTCTACTACGATATCAATATATTCTGTGAAAGTGTCATGCGGGTGATTATACAAGGATGAAAATGCTCTTTCATCGGAAGTTGACTTTTTCCTACTCAAATAGAGCGTGCAAAGGACTATATATAATCAGTGGGTTTTAAATGGGCACAACCAGAAAGGAGAAAAGTAGGTCAAACTCAAGCTGTATTTTGATCGAGTGAATCTCATCGTAAAAACAAGCGATGTGAATTAGCCGTGGGTGCTGGCTAACACAGCGTGCTCAGGCCTGTATAATATGTGGGTTTTACACATTCATTGCGGTGTGACCCACCGGTGGGTCGTGCTCAAGTTTTTCCAGCTGCAAAACGATCCTACGTGCTATTTCACAGGGTCGTTTTAAAAATTTTAACAATCTTTTCAAATTAATGGGATTTATATTACCCAGTTAGTGTTTACTATCTATAAAAAATTTTAGCAACTTTTAACTTTTAATTTGGGTTGGATGTTAAACTTCAGTTTAACCCATCGCAGTCAGTGTGTTAAAAGGGCACAACCAGAAAGAAGAAAAACTAGGTCAAATCCAAGCTATATTTTGATCGAGTGTCTGTCATCGTGAGTAAAATAAGCAAAGAAAATTAGCCGTGGGTGCTGGCGGCACAATCTCCTATGGTCTCCCCACACACAGAATAATTTACGAACAATGTACTCTATTAAGACCTTCTTGCTCATGCAGAGGACTTCGTTGGTTAATGCATGGCTGTGGCTGAGCCCTTTAATGCATTGCTAACGCTGTTCTGATCGAGCTCTTTGATGGTAAAGCAACATCGATAGAGTGAGGTGAGCCTTTCTGAATAATGATGGTGATGTTGGTCAATTTCCTCATTAGAGCGATAATAATAATATTGCTTGCTTGCATGCGTGCGCGCGTCGAATTTTTTTTCGCTGTACAGTACATGATTAATTTATGTACTTATAATGATGCGTGTATATAGTAAGTATTTAAATCGGTATCAGCACATAAGGTTGGTACTTCACGTTTTCGCGGTTTTCGGTATTGTGAACCTAATATGCCCTTCTTATTGTAAAGAAGCTTTATCAGGTACCGCATTGTCATGGAATCTTAGTTTTTTAAAAGCAATTGTTAATTATTAGCATTTTGTGATTCATTTCTATTAATTTATTTACTTGTTTCGTCGAGTGCATAGAAATTTGCCTGAAAATACGTAATTGAGGGATGCGAGTTGGATGTAAGTTTATTAATGCTACTTGATTTCTAATCGAACTTTAGGGTTTTAAATAGTTTTTGTAACTACAGTTTGCAAGACTGTACGAAACAGTTTGTATTCAACATTTCATGTAGTCTGTTTTTCTCCAGTATTTCCGAGCTTTTATTTTGCCCTCTGATTACAATTTCCAAGTTTGATACTTCGTCCCCTCAAGGGGATACAACTATTGTATCTATGGGAATAAGCGCTCCCTGGGGGATTATGTGAGATCCCGAGCGAAAGATTAGGTAGGCTTCTTTTTGTTGAGGTAAAAAAGGTTTTGTTTTGTAACGGGCCATCTTTTTTCTGTTCACTGTTCTGTTTTCAGCACCTACTACTTTCTTCTTCAACTTTTATCTTGTTTCATGAACTTATTTCTCAGTTTACTGTTTTTATGCACCTTGTGGGTAGATTCGGCGTTCCCTTAACTCTATACTAAACGGTGCCTTCATCCTTCCTTTCTTTGAACATCTTTGTTGTGGAAAGGGAGGCTAAAACTTGCTTATAATCAATCTTTGACACTTCGTCTCTGTAGTTCTTTTCTGGTGCGACGCGCGCAGAACACATCCGTTTCGATAAGCGCTGAACGCTTGTACTCAATTCCTCTACATATCCTTAGGGCGATTTGCTCTCCCAGATCAGAATGATCATTTCCACGCTGAATTTGAATTGTAAAAAAAATCAAACGTCTTATTGGTTTTTTTGTTAGCACTTTGGGCAAATTTTCATAGTACTGCCGCTTTTCTATATGGCTGATGGTTTTTCCTTATGACCTCCACGCACAACATTTTTCACTGGGAAGCGTCGCTGGCAGCCAGCGTGTACACATTTATCTTCGGCAATATAGTGGCACCAGGAGTAGGTTGGGGGGATGGGGAGGGAAGCCTCTGGGCTGTTCAAACTTGCCTTTTTCCTGCCAAGGTCTTCGCGCTTGATGTGATCAGGAGACAGGCCCTCCAAAAGTCTCGTGTTGGTCCAACCCGTCGTGTGGGAAGCGTTCCTTGGAAAGGCCAATCGTGGTCTCCACTACGTCATGGGGTTTTGACACATCGACTGCGATGGGTTAAACGGAAGTTAGTCAAAAGTTGTTGAAACTTTTATGAGTCGCAAACATTAACTGAGGAAAATATATACCATAAATTTAAAGAGATTATTATAAAATATTCAAACGACCCATCGATGGGTCGTTTTGCAGCCGGGAAACTTGGGCACGACCCAGCGATGGGTCACACCACAATGAAAGTGTTGAGCGTTATTCCTCATTGAAAACTGATCGTGGTTCGGTACTGTCTGAAAAATTTGTATGCCCTTGTTTCGTTAGTCTTTTGCTTCATTTTGAATTGTGCGAGGTTGTAGTTGTCCGCTTATATATTGCACATTAACTCTCGGTTGCGTTGCCGTTCTTTGAGAATATATAACTTATCATTTAGAGATAGTCGCGACCAACTAACACATACACGGTGGTACATGATGCGGCTGACCCCTCCTTTCCATCATCTTAGAGTGCTCTTGTATATTTTTTGACATTATAAAGTGACGTGATAAATTTTAGTGATCATTTATTAAATTGAATGGTGTCTTTATACTCTCAGAAATTCTTCGACGCTACGTATGTATTTGAGTAGGGGGAAGACGTGATATACCGAACTGAATAATGGGGAGGCCTACCTTTTGTTGAAATGAAATAGGTTTTTTATTTTATGATGAACTTTTATTTTGTCGTCTCATTGTTATCCTTTTTTCAACTACTATTTCTTTCATTTTAAACTTTATCTTGTTCTATGAACTTGTTTTTATCTTGCTGTATGCGCAGGATGTGTGAGTACTCTGCGTGTGTTTTTTTTCCCTCATTCCCATAATTTCACACTAAATGCTGCCTTCTTCCTTCGTCCCTTGGAAACACTTTTTTGTGTTTACGGAGATTTGAAATATCTTATTATCTAATATAAACATTTGAGTTTCGTTAGGTTAATATTATTTGATAACGCGAAGCTGAGCCTTCCTCTCCTACTCAAGTTACTTCGCCGAACACTGTGTCACAGAGCGGGACTATTTCATCAAGAGAATATTTTCAGAATTTTCTAATTGAGGAAAAGAAAAAAGTACGCGACGCTATGCTTTCTATTGCAGGATACGCAACATGGTTGCTTGACTTGAAAGATACTTCAATATCAACACCTTTCTTTTGGTTCTACTTTGTTCTGAGCTGTGAAGGTTTGAAGGACAATCGAAATAGTTCGTGTTAGCTACTGAGCTCGTGTGTTCATTGAGAAGGCAGTCATAATTCAGAGCCCGTGTCTGCTTTACTCTCGCGGTGTCTGTTGACACAAGCAGTGTGCATCAATATCAATACTATGTAATAAAACGCCTTAAACTCACAAATAGTTAATTTATGTGCGTAATTTCTCCTATGTTAGTACAATGGGAATCTCATTAAACACATTAAATTGGTTGGTCCGTCTCTTTGTGACGCTCACAAGGACGCTCAATGACCGTATCTGTGATACGAGTTTCACCAGTGCACAAGTACAAGAATGTTTTAATCGCGGGTACTATTGGGATGGATATATTTGTTTGTCATCCACGTATGGAGGATTTGTCCGAAGAAAATATCGAATCCCGTCATTTTTGACGGCTTGTGTACACCACGGTAGAAGAAACAAGGTAGGGTCAAACCAGTGTTTTTTTTCGTCGACCGTGAGGCAATGCTGACGTCATGGCGAACGAACCAATAGCAACGCTTGTATTGCATCTGACAACACTGCTAGCCCCAAATATGGCACCGCTATTGGCTTAACGACATGCCGCAATGGTGACGTCATCAAGTTTGTTTGAAATAAAACCATTCTGTTAGCTAGCCGAACAAGAGGAGGTGTATTTTCCCCATAGAAATGACTCTACCTCATTTCCTCTACCGTGGTGTACACTAGTACTCTGATAAACTGCCAGAGCGACTGGCCTTGTGGCTCTCAACATTCCACTTTTTCGAGCGCATCGATCAGACGTTGTGGGCAGCGCCCGTCGCCGTTGCCTTGGGCCTGCCTCTGCTGTGCCTGACCTTTACATCTGCAATTAATCTTCTCTGCGTCACCAATACCACTTGTTTGTCTTTTGGCTGCTGTGTCTTTTTTGTCTTTTGGCTGCTGCTGTCTTTTTTGTCTTTTGGCTGCTGTGTCTTTTTTGTCTTTTGGCTGCTGTGTCTTTTTTTGTCTTTTGGCTGCTGTGTCTTTTTTTGTCTTTTGGCTGCTGTGTCTTTTTTGTCTTTTGGCTGCTTTGTGTTTTTTGTCTTTTGGCTGCTGTGTCTTTTTTTGTCTTTTGGCTGCTGTGTCTTTTTTCTCTTTTGGCTGCTGTGTCTTTTTTGTCTTTTGGCTGCTGTGTCTTTTTTGTCTTTTGGCTTTTGTGCCTTTTTTTGTCTTTTGGCTGCTGTGTGTTTTTTGTCTTTTGGCTGCTGTTTATTTTTGTCTTTTGGCTGCTTTGTGTTTTTTGTCTTTTGGCTGCTGTGTGTTTTTTGTCTTTTGAGTGCTGCGTCTTTTTTGGCCCTCAGGATATGTGTCGTGGATCGTTTTGTCTTGTTTTACTTGTTTTCGCGTTCGATCTTTGCGCTTTTCTTAGGTGTGAATTTTCTCAATTAAGGTCTGAATGTTGTCTCTAAAAATTAGTGGAGTCTGTAGGTATGTGGTTCTCACCGGAGACCCGTTGACTCTTGGTGGTCTTGCATAGCTGGTTGTTCTCAAGGAAGCTTCTGGCACCTGCGGGTTGCATCACAGCTCAAATGTGTGAACAACCTCCAGGTTTGTAAAGTTCGGTTTGTGTACCTGAGGAAACTTTACCCGTAAAATGAAGGTAAAGTTTACGCAACCTTTACCTGTAAAATACTGGCAAAGTTTACGCAACCCTTACCTGTGAAATATAGGAGCGAATAAAATTTTGCTACTTCCTATTGATGTTGGTTAATTTTTTGTGTTTACTTTCTTTGCAGATACGATGACTGCGAGAAGAGTGCGAACACCTTCCAGTCTTCCCTGTTCCTGATGGCGCGCTGTGAGTTGTTGCTTTAATTTGTTTCTTTTGTGTCCTCGTAAAGGAAAAAAGTTACGTTGACCCGTTGTATGCGATGCGACGCATCGATGGCTCGTGCTTAAGTTCTTCCTGCTGCGAAATGCAATGGGTCGTTTCGCAGCAGGATCGATGGGCTGCTTGAAAATTTTCAACAATTTTTTAAATTAATTTTAATTGTTAGACCCAGTTAATGTTTGGTATTAATAAAATTGCGAACAAATTTTGTCTTTTAATTTGAGTTGAATATTTAACTTCAATTTAACCCATCGTGGTCAGTGTTAACTTCTACCGAGTCCCCCAGCTCTTGTGTGTGGGCATTCCTAATCAGAAATTACTGTTTACTACGACATCAAACGTTTACGAACGTCAGCATTTTGTGCCATTATCGACAATCATTTCTGATTGAGTTGGGCAGAAATCACTGGAAATTGGGATGAAATTTGATATCAAAGGAACAACGATTCCAAAGCTTTTCGGGGATCTTGAAGCACACACTTTTCTTACGTTGCGTCATGTAGTACAAACTTCGCTCCAAAATACATTCCCTGAACTAAATCCTGAATGTAAGCCCTCCTCTAGAAATTAAATTGTGCATCGCGTTATTTCAGGAAGTCTGTGCATTGTGTATTTGAATTTCGACGCAATGTGCGTTCACTGGAAATGTTCGCATTATATCTGCACTCTTAATGACAGCGATTTGCTTTAAATGAGCAAACAGCTATCACGTATCGACTGAAATCCCTCGCCACTGATGGTAGCAGCAAACGGTTAGAAGGGAGTGAGGCTATCGGAAGGTTGAACTTGACAGAAAAGGTAGGCTGCACTCTTTGTTGCATTGCTTAAGGTCATCAATCTCTTCATGAATTTCAGTGGATTACTGTGCGATCAATTGAAGTCAATATAACAAAGAAATCTGACAAGAGAGATGGGATTTGACCTTACGTAAGACGGTTATTGTTCACACAAAGAGTAAAGATGTTGAGAGAAGTTGCTCCGAACTTCAGCTCTGTCCAATCGTTCACAGTGCCGCGTTGGCGTAGACTTACAATGTTTCAATATTTTTAGTTCAGGATATATAGATACGGCTGGAACCCTAATTTTATTGTATTCATAAAATATACGTAGCGTGTAAGCAGTTGTGGGAGTTCCATTTGTAATGCCTTCTCACTTATTCGCAATGGTCGAACTTTGATCTGACTCAAAAATAGGTAGGAAGTCAACTCTCCTTCCGGAAAGTATTCTCATGTAACGACGAGTCGCCATTTCATCCCTTCATCGCTAATCACTTGAGTAAAGGAACCATTGATGCTGTGTAAATATACCACCCTCGGGGGGATACAGCTGTTGCATCTATGGGAATTAACGCTCCCATGAGAAAAATGTGAGGTTCTGAGCTCAGAATTCGGAAGGCCTTTTTGTTAAAATAAATGTATTTTGTTATTGTGAGGACCAACTTTTTTCGGTACACTACTGTCCTGTTTTTCAGTACATACTACTTTCTTATTCAACTTTTATCTTGTTTCATGGACTTCTTCCTTAACTTACTTTTTCTGCGCACCTTGTGCATAGATTCCACTTTCCCATTTTTCCATACATGCGTTTTTCCTTCCCCTCTTTGGAACGCCTTCGTTGCGGTTAGCGAGGTTTACACTACCATCTAATCTATTGTGATTGAGGAGGCTTAAACTAACGTCTAATCTAATCTGTACAAACTTACCACTGACAACGAGGGTAATTTCTTGTATTTTTGGTGTTGCAGGTGTTGGTGGGGCACAATAGATGGCCTCGGAACCCGGTCCTCCAACCTCACCTCACCCCCATCCTAAGAACTCCTCCCCGAAGGCTCCGTCCTCTTCACATGCCTTTAATCTCGCCTGCCCCGAGTGGAGAACACGTCTTCATCCTTCGGCGCACCTTTGCGTGCTTCGGCGCACGAGTTGGCAGAGCACAACTGTTCTTCTGGCTCTAGTGCTCAAGTGTTG
This sequence comes from Platorchestia sp. MABIK, assembly GCA_014220935.1. NCBI lineage: Eukaryota > Metazoa > Arthropoda > Malacostraca > Amphipoda > Talitridae > Platorchestia > Platorchestia sp. MABIK. The sequence continues at coordinate 61,941 of JACJUY010000732.1, read as the reverse complement.
TCTTATTTGGCGAATTTGAAGCCTTATTTTGGGAATTTGAAATCTCATTCTGGGAATTTGAAATCTCATTTTGAGAATTTGAAATCTCGTTTTGGGAATTTGAAGCCTTATTTTGGTAATTTGAAGCCTTAAATTGTAAGTTTGAAGCGTTTACTGAATTTCCAACGCACGAGTTGGCAGTGCACATCTGAGCTTCTAACTTCATTGCTGGACTAGTGTTGTGAGACCAGCCTAGTGCCGTCATTTATGAGCGGTTTCTTTCCTCCATGTGTCAGAGTGAATTATCAAATTGGAGCTGAAAAGTTGGTGATCGAGTGTTATTCGGCTCTGTTTTGGAACAGTTGATTTCCGTTGATGTGAGGATAGAATTGCATTGCTTTACAATTTTGAGTTCAAGTGAAGGATAAAGTTCAGTGTTAGAATACGATCAGTGCTTGTTGAGCGCTTTTTTAGTTTTAAGGAGTATTTTAGGGCGACCGGGTTACATTCCGGTCTTAAGTTTTTGCTTCCCATTAGTTACCTTCCATTGCCATCACGGATCTCAGGCGCTCTACTTCGCGGCCTCCCAGCACTTCTACCAACTCTCCTTCACGTCCCCCCGAGGCACAAAGGTCTCGCTCTTCCCTCTTCGTGAGGCGCCCCACCTCTCACCTCCCCACCACCCAGCACTCTCCTCGGCTCTTCACCGTCGAAGAGTCCCCGTTCGTCCCAAACACAGGATTTTCCTCTGAGAATCAAGCCCTCAATTCGTTCTTACAAGCTCAAAATGTCACTCCTTGGTCTTTGAATCAAAATACGTATCCTCCTGAACCCGAGGAGCATTCTTCAGAATTTGGGCACAGTAAAAGCAGTTCACAACTTCAATTACCTGAATTTTTTTTACAATCGAATAACCTCAACCTTTCTTCTTCTCTTCAGTCTTCCCCCCAGCCTGAATTTGTACCTCCCCAGCACCCTCTGTACAGAAGTCTCTCTCTTAAAGCACCTCCGTCTAAGCAGCGCCGACCTTCTTCTCCTCCTGCAACTGCCAAACCCAAGTCACAGTTCAATCATTCTCAAAATCCTTTCATTACTGAGCCTCCCTTGAAACGGCCACCGTCAGCCACCCGCCGTCACTCGTCACCTGGCTTCCTGCGGTGCTGCATTCCTGACTGCCTCAACGACCAAGGTTCAACTGCCACTCTTCAGCCCGCCATGGGACCTGTTGCCGGCGACTCCGATGTCGGTGAGTACCCCATCTTCTACTCTAAGTGTTGATTTAACACTTCACTACGTATTGGTACATATGTGTTCCACATGGTACATTGCTCATTTACGTACCAGTAACAATGGCTACCATTTCACTCATTTCACCCAGAGTTCATCTGCCACTCTTCAGCTGTTGCCGGCGACTCCGATGTCAGTGAGTACCTCATTTGGAACACTCTCTGAGTGCTGATTTAGGAATTTCTGGATACCCTGACCTTATAATTATTCTGTTGTGAGAATTTCTCTAGTGGCAGCCAACACTTAGCACTTCACAGTTTCTCAGCGTTTAGATTCCTCTCCAAGCTTTGCGTCGATCGCCCAATGCACATTCTAAACTCAGGATTGATCAGAACCCTAGTTTTTGCCCGCAAATTGACGTCTTCAGCAGCACTAGGCCCCTCGCTGCATTCTACTCTGACTATTGACGTTTGAAACGACGTCGCGTCACGCTGACGTTCTTCCCTCCATTGCTGTTAGTTTTTCGAGTTGTGAATGTCTTTTGATGGATGTTCTGCGCGTGATTATCGTTATCGTTCAAAACTACTCAGGAGCTGGGTGTTCAAATAAATTACATCTTCTTCGGTGCACAACAGACAGCGTAAGTTCAAAGTCGATATGTATGAAACTATGCCATTACGGAATATAAGCACACAAAGCGTACTCACACGTCCTGCGCATAGAAATAGCAAAATAAAAGAAGTTTATGAAATAAGACAAAAGTTGAAAAAGTTATAATGACTGAAAATAGGATAACAATGAGCCAACAAAGGAAAAGTCTGTCATAAAATAAAAACCTATTTTATTTCAACAAATGGTAGGCCTCCCTATTATTCAGCTAGGCATCTCACATCTTCCCCCTACTCAACATACGCTGCTAGCTGTAGTGCACCTATGACATCAGTTGGTTGATATGCCATACTCTTGTTGATGTCAACACACACGTGCTCAGGTTGCCGCCCGTGTCGTGTGCGTGTTCGTCGTAGTGAGCTTAACCCTTCAACGCCCGCACTTTTTCTCTCATATTTCAACGCCCACATTTTTGCACTCAAATTACCGTTGTAACAACCACCTTCGCTTAACTGGCTCTGACATGCGGTGGTCACCGATATCAGCTTGCAGAAGAAACTGCCATCATACAGTGACCTTCAAAGAACACGTTAGAGAACAAATTCAACAAGAAATAGAATGCTTTGAGTGTATTTTCGAAAGAGGAATGAATAATACCGTTGGGCGTTAAAGGGTTGAATAAAAGCCAGTGTATAAGCTAGTGATGGTGTTAATGACAACTTCTAGGTTTTTTCGTCCCCGAAACAATACGAGACTGATTGTGTCGCGAGAAAAGCAACAGAATATGTCGAAGCGAAGTGCAATTCATTCATTCTCGAATGCTCAGTGCGTTTCTACTCCACTAATGCACTGAGGTAATCTGGTCATTACAGACCTATTGTGTCATGCTGTCCTATGAGTATTTTTCAAATTTGCTGTAAAATAGGCGACAAAAACATGGAGTTGGTAAGGTATGTGAAAAATGTTCTGATCCTCTTGCTTACGAACTTGCCAGATGTTCGTGTAAAATAATCATTGGAGTTATGTGCAGGGTTCTAAGGACCATATCAACATTGATGCTTTTGTCTCGAATAAGGGAAATTTAGCTTGACAACTTGTAAAATGTTCGTTTTTATCAACCAAAAAAGAATTTTAAATGTTTTAGCTACCCTAATAAATGCCAATTTTCTTAGAATGTCATAGGTTAAAAAACGAAGATGTGTCAGGGAGACTCGTGTAATTTGCTGAATTTTTTTTTATGCGTGAAAACGCACGAGGAATAGAATAGAAACCCAACTTTTGTAACTAGGTAATTTATCTATAAAATATCGATTCTATAATCAATATTTCCCGCAAAAATATTTTTTCCATCATTGTATCAAATGAGAGGGTTAAAAATTCGTTGCATTTCTGTTTTTGAGCGCCGTGGTCAACGAAAGTGACGATTCTCCTTATCATGGCATCAGGGGGATACAACTATTGTATCTATGGGAATTAGCACTCCCAGGGGGATGATGTGAGGGCCCGAGCTGAAGGTTAGGTAGGCTTTCTTTTTGTTAAAATAACATAGGTTTTTGTTTTGTTACGGACCAACGTTTTTTCGGTTCACAGCTGTCCTGTTTTTTCAACACCTACTACTTTTTTCTTCAACTTTGATCTTGTTTCATGAACTTCTTTCTCATCTAACTGTTTCTATGCCCTTTCTGCATAGATTCCACGTTCCCTTAATTCCATACTAAATGGTGCCTTCTTCCTTCCTCTCTTTGGATCTCATTTGTTAAGGATAGGGAGGCTTAAACTAACTAATAATCTAATCCTTATCATGGCAGAAATTATCGAAAATGTGAAGGGTTACTGTAATGTTTTGTGAATACGTATTTTAAAATGATTTATTTCTGTAGCATAAATGACAAAAATGCGGCTAAATTCGATTTAACGGGCATCTTTTCGACACATTTGTAACTTGTTCTTGCCGATTTCTTGGCTATTTAAGTTACGTCACGGTTATTTTCAAGGCGTTTATTTCAGTGTGAATGGTTTTCTTGCCGGCTGAATAACGAGGTGATGATGGATGCACTTTTTTTATCTTCAAATAGTCCCATAAAACAACAGGCTGTTGGATCAGTACTTTCTATAGGGCGCAATGCGGTGTTCGCATTCGTGAAAGACATAAAAATAAAAAGTAACGTTATGATCTACATTTTGCGTTGAAAAGCTTCACCATTGTTGTGCATTTTGAGTGATTTGCATATTGTTATCGTAGTATTTCTTTCACCATGAAATGACTTGATAGTGACAGGGTTATCCAACCTAATTTATGTTTTATTTCGGCAGTTTTTCATTCACCATAAATGAATTCATTCCTGACGGGTTTAAAGGCCCAACATTCACGCCCTCGTAGTAGTGCTACGCGCCGCTCGCCTTGCAACCACTTCCATTCAACACGACAACAATTGGAAGGCAAACATGCAGAGTGGCCACAAAACACAGAATTTTAGGACGCTCGAGTTAGAGGTGTGCTGTTCATCGCAGGGTTGCCAAACAGGCTTTTTCTGGCCAAGTTACTAACCAGGAACTAATTAGTAACAAGGCCGCTCTGCCTGAAAGACATCCACGCCGCTTTGAGTTGAAATTATCACTTAAGGGGGGCCTCCCAGGCCCCTGTCGGTCCGATGAGCATTTTTCATGTTTTTGTTGAAAAAGGACCCTTAGGTGGTGTACTATTCGGTCCTAAAATTTTATGGCGATACGGACACTAGATCCCCCCCCAGGGGGGTGTAAGGGGACCAAAAATTCCGCATTGTCGACCCCATTTCGACCACATATAAAAAGAAAACAAAATGGAAACTAGAATATTTTATACTGTAACTTTGTTTGCAATGCTGCAAGGATTCTAAAACTGTCTTTGGTTTTGTTCTAGCAAAAAAACTCAATGACTTATATTCTTTTGAAATTTCAAAAAAAATGAACTAAAAAACCAATATGTCAAATTTTTGCAGAAACTAAGGCCTGAATCGAAAAGATACATGGAAGAAATTGTGTTTCTTTTAAAAAGTTACATATTATAGTCAAATTTCAAAAGAATCAGACTACAAATATAAAATATCATAATTTGTATAAAAATGTTTTTTTTTTATTTTTTAATTTTTTTTTCGAAGTACAAATCACAGTGTGAATATGAAGTTATGTATCGAGATTATCGAAATAAAAATGAAAACAGCATTCAATTACATAAATTCTCCTTATATTACACTTCAACAAAAAATTTGGTTTTTTGCTTATACTCAAAACCTCTAATTTTCAACATTCAAAAAAATAGAAGTCATTGAGTTTTTATGCTAGGAAGAAAACAAAAACAGTTTTAGAATCCTTGGAACATTTCTAACAAAGTTATATTGCCCCTTTTTCCATTTTTCCATTTAATTTTTTTTTATCATAGCTCATATCCAAAAAATTCATTTTTTTTATATATTGGTCAAATATCACATATATAAAACATAAAAAAATGTATATACGAAAATGTCAGAATATATCTTTGTTAGAAATGTTTCAAGGATTCCAAAACTGTCTTTGAATTTGTTCTAGCATAAAAACTCAATGACTTACATTCTTTTGAAAAAGGTATAAAAATGACCCATAAAACTAGTATTTCAAATTTTTCGGAAAAACTAATGCCTAAATCAAAAAGTTTTATAAGGTCAAATATGTTTGTCTTGCAAAAATACATATACTGACCAAATTTCAGACCAATCGGATCAAAAAAACTTGTTTTCCGGAGGACCCCTTAATCAGCTCTGCTAGTTTTGACCTCTGATTTGTGGGTTAGGCCACTAGGCATATTTGCCCTCCAATTATTCGACACATTTGCTACACTTTGATGACGCTCGAAATTGGGATTAGAAAGCACATTACTGGTAGTTTCATTACTGAAATGATTTTTTTGGGATAAAGTTGTACACGGGTAAATGTGTTAATTTTGTGCAACCCTTTATGCTATTTATTGTTTATTTAAAGCATGGAATGTTCTGTTCAAAGAGTTACTCTCTCCTGTGTATCTTATCTCTCTCTTTTGAATTAAGAAGAATAGCAATTATGATTATTATTGTTAATTATAAACAGGAGAACTAATGAGTGAATAAACATTCTAATTGCCAACGCATCTAAATTTTAAAATTCCATCTTCAGGGCTGAAATAAGCGTTGGCAGTTGTGATGTTCATTTACTCATTGGTTCTTTTTTCTACCGATGAATCTGATGAATCGTTTTTCTACCGATGAATCGTTTTAGAGCACGGAAGTTCTGTATCACTCTGTGTAGAGCATTAAAATGTTAGATGTTTCTGTTTGTAGAATACCTCTACGCACCATAAAGAAAGAAGTTAACACTGGTACATGTGGTAGATGACTTGTGTAGAGGGCAGCAATGGTAGACAACTATGTGCAGGACCCGATACTTGAATAAAATGTTTGGAAAACATCCACATGAATGAAAAAAGTAATTGTAGACAACTATGTGCAGGACCTAATGCTTAAATGTGATGTAAGAGAAGCATTCACAAGATCGAAAAAAGTGTTATTAAAGCCTTTAATTAGCTCGCGCTGTGTGATGGGTGAGGACATTAGAACATCATCACAGCCAGCGGAGATGGGAACGTGCAAACCGGAGAATCAGTCCTTCTATTGGAAAATATGATAAATTAGTGGTGTTTTTGTGAAAGATAAGAGTAAATAGTGATGGTTGTATGTTTGACGTATTTTTCAAAGTCTATATCCGATGAGGGACCTGATACTACGCCATTTGAAGGCGTTAAAGAGCCCTTGTTTGTGTGTTTCAAACGCTTGCATCACCGACTCGTAAGTTATGTTGGAGGCTCTGATTTTAGGCCGAATTTTCAAAACATTTATTGTTGTCATTGCGGTAGGATGCTTCTAAATCGACTTTGAAAACTTAGCGCCTCAAAGTGTTTGAGTAACACTTTGACTGCAACGTGCGCCACCGCTGGCCACGGAGGAGATTTTCATAATGCTGCTGACCGACCAGCAGTCACAAATTTAATTTTCAAAAATACTTCATTAAAGTTAAATGAAGGCACGATGCTGTTCATGTTTGCTATTCCAACATTACTTACCACAAATGACTTGAAACTTCGAGCTGAAGGCTGAACTTGAGTTTAACCAATTGCGGTCAAAGTGTTAATTCTGCCTATTCAGCTCCTGAGGAGCAGGCTTCTGTGTGGAAACGTAACGCCCTAAATTGGTCCCTTTATTTCCCTCAGAGGGATACAACTATTGTATCTATGGGAATTAGCCCTCCCAGGGGGAAAATGTGAAGTCCCGACCTGAGAGTTAGTTAGGCCTTCTTTTTGTTGATGTAAAATGTTTTTTTTGGTTAGGTTAATGACCATCTTTGCTCGGTTCACTGCTGTCCTGTCTTTCAGCACCTCTGACTTTCATCTTCGACTTTTATCTTGTTTCATGAACTTCTTTCTCAACTTACTGTTTCTATGCCCCTTCGGCAAAGATTCCACATTCCCTTATCTCCAGACTAAATGATGCCTTCCTCCTTCCTCTCTGCGATACGCTAATTTTTTATAGCGGTTAGGGAGGCTTGAACTAACATATAATCTAATCTGTTCGGTTAATTCGGCCAGTTCAGTTCCTAAGAAGCATGCTTCTGTTCGGAAACTTAACGCCGTTAAATGTTCGATTTATTCGGCCTCTTCAGGTCCTGAAAAAAAATCAACATTGTCACAGCGGCAGCGTGCTTCTGTTTGTAAACTCAACGCCGTAAAGTGTTGTGTGAATTGAGCGTGTTGAGGATGTGGTGAGGCACCTTGAGACAAATGATGCAAGCAAGGAAGGCCTCGTGCCCACTGCCCAGTGTCACGTCCGGCGCGGGGTGTGGAGGTGGTGCGCCGCTGCGGCCTCCATTGGGGACCCTCGCATTGCTCCCTTTGATTGACAGCTTTCTTATCGACGTCGGACGGCGGACTTTTTCTTCTTAATAATTAAGAAGCGGACTTGAAATTTTCTGTCCGACTGGAAACGCGTAGCTGCGGACCTTCCACGGAATGGGCCTTTGTTAGCGAGGCTTATGAACTGCCGCTGTGGTCTTCCTTGTGTTTACATTCAACTCTCATGCAGTTTGTGATATCAAAATTATGGATTTCTATTCTGACATAAGTAAAGGTTAATTCGAGTAAGTTATTCAGTGCAAATGCAGGATTATTTCTTGAACGTTTCGGAGCGTTGGGCGTTGACTGAACGCTATCACTTTTGTTACGACGGAGTGGTGATTTCTCGGCGCATCCATTTCTTGGTAATGCCGTCTTAATTGTTCTCTGGTATGAAAATATCATCAATGTATGACGAAATAAATTACATGCTTGAACGTTACTGGACTAAGCGTTGTGGCTGCCTAGTAAAATAATCACTAATAATTATAATAACCACTCCCTAAAGTTAATGTTCGTGTGTTGGGCGTGGAAGTCCCAAACGTGTTTAGTGTAGCTTATGTGGGTAATACTACTGGAAAATATTTGAAGTGTCCCGTGCAGAATTTAAGCTCTGTTATACTTCATAGCAAGAAGGTCAAGGCCTGTTGCGTGGAGGGAGATCGTTTCTGCACTGCATTTCTGGGGAAGGAACGAGGCTATGGTGGCGTCTGCCCTCGTCAGCCTACCTGTAGTATTCGACTTCATCCGTGAGAATTTCGGTGGACCCACATCAGACTCCCTCTCTAGCGCATTGAATTATCTCTGTTCCCTCCTGCGAGCTGACCGGTGTGCCGTGCTACCGGCTTCCGAAACGAGGCTTGATGGTTTCTGCCTTCGTCCGCATACCCTTAATACTCGACTACGTGCGTGAGAGTTTCGAAGGACCCACATCAGATTCCCGCTGTAGCGCATTGCTGACTGGTATGCTACCGACTTCCGACCGTCGTGCTGCCATTCTCTTGCCTTCATCTGACACCGTGCCACTCAATGCCACTTTTGAAGCGCCCTGTTTATTGTTCTGGGGCAGTCAAATAATCTGTTCTATCCGGGATTAGGCGCGCCGCAGTGCAAAATAATAAACATTGGGTTTTACTTGCCAATCGTCTTGGTCTTTTGTAAGAAGGGCGCACCTCTTGCAGCAGTGCAATCGAACTTTTGCTTTTGATCGCCTTTGTTCATTCAAACTGCGCAGCGGTGGACGTCTTTTTTCATGAACGGGTGGCTTCGTTACAATCAAGAGAGCCAGGCTGACCTTTAGATGGCCGCAAGCTACAGATTTATGTTTTATATCAAATTTTTACTGTGAAAACATCCATCATGTGATCACTCCGCATTAATTTGTCGAATGTTGTGTTTAATTTTTATTTGAAACTATCCAAACTGGAAAGTTTTTACTAAGAAATGGCGTACCTGGCATCTCTGATTACAATGTGCGTTTTGCACCGAGCATGATGCACGAGCATGTTGGGATTTCGGCCGAGTTTTGATATCTTACTATGCGTTCACAAATATGGGATAATTACACTGTCTAACTTTTTTCTCCGTCTGCATGCATGTTTTTTGCCGCCCAAGTAATTAAATAGCTTGGGCGGCGAGAAGCATGCATGCTCCGGCGAAAAAGTTAGACTGGGTTGACTGTAGGATTGCGTTTATTCCGAATTTTTAAGTAAGGTTGCATGCATAGTATGCATTTTCTGAACTTTCGATGCGCTTAAATTTATACATGCTAGTATAATAATACCAACTGATTTCCTTATGATTATGAGAAAACCGTGATTTTGAGGGCCCGGTTTTCGGTGCATCTAGGTTTGAAGCTGTGCTCTAAACTTTGTATTCTCAACCACATTTGCAAATGCGAACTCTTTATTTGTTGATGGTCTGTAAACAGAATATTTCTTCTGATTATGTTAGGGCCGGTGAACAATGGAAATTCATCTACAGCTGTGGTATTCATTGCAGGGCTCTCGAAAAATATTTTAGAAATTAATTAATATATAACTTATATAATATACGCTAACTTGCAGTAGCTGCAGCTCCCTCAATCAATGCGTTTGACCGAAGTGGCTCTCTTGCGAAAATTAGTGAATAACACTGATCTACTGCATATTTTACCTTGTTTGCACACCTACATTGTGTTCACTGCCTATATCATATTTTAGCGCTGAAATATTAAGGGGGAAACTCATCTTGTCGATGGATGATCGCTCAATTTTAGGGTAAAATGGGATGTTCCATTTAATTTGTTGTACGGGTTCACTGGCAAATATTGGAGTTTGACGCCCGTTTGCCTGACAGTTAATTAGCCAGCGTCCGCCTCGTGGCGCGCGCCTTGTCATGTGCTTCTTGCTGGCTTGTGACTTGTTCTTCTCATGTTCGTGTCAAGTTGCTTGTTCCCTTCTAACTGTAAGATTGAATAGATGTTTGCCGTTTTTTCTCCTACTAATGATATTGTGCGATGTCCGTCAGGTTCATTCATGTTGATGTGTGGCAATGTCAACGTTTTTTCTCAGATCCTAAATTGGTCTCCTTACTAGGTATTGAAATCGTAACTCTAAACCAAGCGTAATTGTGTGTTGACTTGACAAGCTTACTTAGGTTGTCATTCCGGCATTCCCTTGATCGCGTAATTGCTAATTTGCAAGCGCCCCCCAGCGGGTCAAGCAACTGGCACAGAGCCATCGTTGTTTCTAGAATTTGCATGCATTGGTTAAGGACATTTACGTATGCTAAAATAAAATGAGAAGTTGGTCCAACGTGTTTACTTTGGTTTCGAACATTAAATTTAGAGTTGGTTGTAATGAACGGAGCATCATGTTTTGTTAGTAATAAGCTGGCGCTTTGGCTGCCCCGTGTGTTGTTTTTTGGAAGGTGGGAGGGGATNGGGGGGGGGGGGGGGGGGGGGGGGAGAATACAACGTATAGGCCGTTACAAAGGCCCCGACACTGTCGGCCTTCAAGTTCAAGCGACAGCGAGGTCAAAGATTCGTTCCCAAAGTGTGGTCCGCTGAGCTAAAGTACGTGTTTCAAAATTTAAAAAAACACACTCTGTTAGGAATAATTTTTTTCAATTTCAGTTTCAGAATATACATCCTGTATTCTGCAAACGTTATTTTGTTTTCAGATTCGGTTTCAAAACATCCAATACTTTTGCCGAACGTGATTTTGTTTTCTGAGGTTTGTTCATACCTCATAAGGTTACAGCTGGTGTATCTGTGAGAATTGATGATCCTAGGGGGAAGATGTTAGATCCCGTGCTGAAGGTCATGTATGCCTTTAGTTAGAAAAGGAATTTTTTTTTGTTTCGTAACAGACCGTTTCTTTTGGTTCATTGCTGTCTTTTTTTTTTCAAGCATCTCTCGCTATCTATTTCAACTTTCGTTTTGATTCACAATTTTCGTTCAATCTTGCTTATTTACTTTGTTCGGGGTGTTAGGACGCAACTTGTAGATATATTCCCTGTTCTTTCAAATCTATGCTGAATAGTGCCTTTCTCTTTCCTCTCTTTGAAAGGAACAACTTTGTAATGATTCGGGTGGCTTAAACCAACTGATGTAATCTAATTAAAATTATCGCTTGTATTGGCAGCTAGATCGCTAGAATTTGTTGCGGTCTCCTAACTAAAACTTGAGGAATTCCCAGTCTAACTTTTTCGCCGCCTGCATGCATGCTTTTCGCCGCCCAAATAATTAAATCGCTTGAGCGGCGAAAAACATGCATGCTCCGGCGAAAAAGTTAGACTCACCTAACGTTTGTTCAATTCTCATAATAAAAATTAGAAAATGTTTGCTGAAGACCATACAGACGTAAGGCAAAGCTGTTAAAGATGTGTGATTGTATCCAATTTTTCCTTTCCTGCTGAACGAATTATTTTGTATCCGCATCTCATTTTCATGCTCTCTCGTTATAATTTTATGTTTCCCTTAGCTAAGCATTATTGTTCCTTTTATTTACGTAGTATTGTATTACAAGGCTCCGCATGATTCGAGCCATAAATTTTAAGAAGTTCTGTTGTAAAATATTAATGTGTCAACGGATGAATGATTTCATCGCTCTCCATAACTCGAGGCGGTTCAATCCTGCTCATATTCGTGCGAGACTCTCGCTTTACAGACACCCTGTACTTTTTTATCACACGGAACACAACGTTATTCTATTATGGCCTCGAAATCCTCAAGTCTCCTCATGGAATTTAATATCATTGTGTTGTGCATCAAATAGTTTCATCATTTTTTATCGGATAGAACGAAGCTTTAATTCAACTGTTGCCGCAAGATTCCCGAATCTCTTCGTAGAATTTTTTGGCCCAAGTCTCTCGCGAATTTAATTTTATTTCATTGCGCTTTGCGTGCAATTGTAGCTGAGCAGTGGTCGCGTGACCTAGCCCTGCATTGAAACCTGAGCAAAACTTCATCGGGGGCCGAAGAACGTCGATTTCCATTCGAGAAGATGCTTGATTAAATTGCGCATCATGCCCCAGCAGAACTGGCAGTTTGGATACAGCAGCCTACTGTACTGATCTGATGTTCGCCATGGTGACGATATTAGTGTTTAACACTTTGACTGCGGCAGGTAATATTGAGGTTTAATATTCAACTCAAATTTAAAGTCAATTGTAGTCAGCAGTGTTGAAAATAGCAAACATTAACTGGATCGTGCCTTCATTTAGTTTTGATTAAGTATTTATGAAAAATGAGTTCAGGACTACTGGTCAGTCAGCTGCATTATGAAAATCCCGTCTGTGTACCACCGGTGGCGCACGTCGCAGTCAAGATGTTAACTTCCTTGCTAGTATCACTTAATCTCTATGTCAAATGAACCGCGACTATCTCAGTTTTTCATGCTGAACATGTGAAAACACACTGCTACCGTAATGCTGTCAACTTTAAAACAAACACCCCTCAATATTTCCCTTAAATTCGCCAGTTGTATACTCCAGTGCGTCTGTTGAAATCACCCCTGATAACCTAAGTATTAATGCCAAATTAGCCTCCAGCAGCATAAATTATTATTAGGGCTGAATTTCCCATAAACTGCCCTCTGTTCTTGAATTTAACAACTTACACAACTCCCAACTGCACTTCATCTTCTCACATTGCTCTAGTTATAATTTTTCTCAGTTCTAGTCATGAGCTAACAATCAACCGCTTTTGCATTTCATTATACTCTTAGCAACAGCTCTGGCTGTTCTTAATTACATACGTATTATAAACTACACCTCTTAGTATTTGGATCAAATATTCCTACCAGCAACCGCTCTATTATCAAAATTGCATACATGCAGCAAACTACACCTCTTAGTGTTCTTTAAACTACACCTCTCGCTATTCCTAATTGTATACACACTATAAGTACACCTCTTAGTATAATATAAACTACACCCTTCGCTATTCCTAATTGTACACGTACTAAAAAATTTATACCTATTAGTATTCATATTATACTTACCAAGTACAGCTCTCAGCATTCTTAATACCCTTCAATCAAAAGTGCTTCTCTGTATTGATGTTCAGTTCGCTGCCACGTCTCCAGTCCCTGTCGACCCAGCCTTGTGTTTTTGCTGTCAATCTATATGGCAACTCTGCCAGCTGATATCGTGTATCGATCGCATTGAATTATTTCTCCCATGAAGAAGGGCAAGACGTGGTCTAATTATTTATTGGTAAAGTACAATTTTGAGTTTAATGAAGGCAAAGTGTGTCACAGAGGTGGTTCACGCGATGGCTTCATGCCATGTTTCTAGGTAGCTAAATTCCTTGTCAAATCAGAGTTACGACGCTCGATATCTGTATGGCGCATTTGCGTATATTGTAATGTGTGAATGTTGGTGTAAATTTAGTGGAGAATCGTAGGTTGAAAAGTGCAATTTTATTGATGAAACGTAGAAATTTCAATAACTGAGTTGATGATGTATCTATGTTGTTCATTACCCTCTCTACATATAGCACGAAGCTGATATGTAGAATTTACAGTTTTTAATTGATTTTGACAATTAACGTGATGGAATTATATAAGGAAAATGAATTTATTTTCAATGAAAAAATCGCCATTCATCGATTTGACGACGAGAACAAAAATAAAAGGAAGTAGTGGGACTACCTACTAACGAAGTACCATCACTACGTACTTGAAATATATCATCAAATCATTGCTTCCAATTCACCATCATTATGTCGTCCAACGATCCCTTTTTCTAACTAACGAGTGGTTTTATTTTCCTGCTTAGTTAGCGTTGAGTGATGTATTCCCTTCCTCATTATTAAGACAGACTAGGAGCTATTTCTGGTATCTCGGTCGTATCCCTGAGAGTTGGAGTTTTTGCGTGACGGTAGCGTTGCTACGAGACTCGGCCGCCTTACCCTCGCAGCACACGGCTGAATTTGGCAGCAGGCCTGCCAGCAAGTGGGCTCGGCGCCCTCTCTCCGATACCTAGTGACGTCATTATTTTTTTATGTTGGGCAGCGTGCGCGCCCCTAAGGCGGATACAACTATTGTATCTATAGGAATTGGTGCTCTCAGGGGGATTATGTGAGGTCCAGAGCTAAAGGTTAGGTAGGCCTTCTTTTTGTTGAAATAAAATGTTTTTGGATATGTTAAGGATCACCTTTTTTCGGTTCACTGCTGTCCTGTATTTCAGTACCTATTACTTTCTTCTTCAACTTTTATCTTGTTTCATGAACTTTTTTCCCAACTTGCTATTCTTATGCTCTTTGTGCACAGATTTTGAGTTCCCTAAACTCCATACTAAATGGTGTCTTCATTCCTCTCTTAGAACATCTTTGTTGTGGTAAGGGAGGCTAAAACTTTCTTATAATCAATCAATCTCGAGTGGCGTGCGCGGTGTCTACATGCCTCGTTCCCTTGCTTTTGGGTTCTGAAGTGAACCTCTCGCACGAGGAAAGTACCTCCGAGGAATTATGGTGTGCTGTGGTGTATTGTACTAGGCCGCATTGTTGTGCATTCATGATTGATCCTGTGTTTTTTGACCAGTATTCAGATGTGAACATCTTGTGTGCTAAAATGGTAATCTCCATGAGGATTTACCGAAGGAATACTGCGTAACAATATTTTTTACTTCTCTGATGTATTGCTTCTTTGTCAAATAAGCTCAAGCTTCACAGCTATGCTTTACATTCCGTGCGGGTGGTGTAATCCAGTATATTAAAAATGTTATGTTGAATATATTAAAATAAAAGCTCTTGTACATAACTTGAACCAGTCAGCATTGAAAGGAATTTCACATTCTCTAGATCAGCATGCTTGTTTCAAAGAAACACCCGTCAATGAGATACGACTATTGTATCCATGGGAATTAGCGCTCCCAAAGGGAAGATGTCAGATCCCAAGCTGAAAGTTTGGTAGGCCTTCCTTTTGTTGAAAAAGAATTGGTTTGTTGTTTTGTTACGGGATTTTTTTTCGGTTCATTGCTCTCCTGTTTTTCGTCACGTCTTTCTTCTTCAACTTCAATCTTGTTTCATAAACTTATTTTCAAACCTGCTATTTCTCTGTGTAGAAGATCTTGTCTGTAAAAACACCTTGTGCATAAGTTCTGCATTCCCTTTGTTCTAAACTAAATGGTGCCTTCCTTCCTCTCTTTGGAATGCCTTTGTTGTAGCTAGGGAGGCTTAAACTAACAGGTAACCTATCAACAATATTCAATTCAGCAGTCTTATTTCTAAGAAGAGTTGTTCATATAATATCCTTGTGAGATCAAGATATCGCAAATCTTATGGAATTGACGTCAGAGAAGCACTGTTTGTACGCTCCGAAGGGGAGCAGAAGAGGGTGCGAGTTTTGTTGGGTGCGAGTGAGGTAAGTGCGACTGAAGTGAGGACTGCGACCTGTAGGTAAGGGTTAGAGGGGTAAATTCAGGGGAGCCTGAAATAGGCGCAACAGATGCTGAGTTTTTCTGGCGCTCTCGAAGTGTGAGCGAGATCCTACGTTGGGAGCACCCACGATGCTAAATTCTTTTTGGACAGAGGCTCGGTTTTTCTTTTTTGTCCGACTTGTGTTATTTTCTTGGGTTTGCTCTTTGATGGTCACATTTTCGTGCGAGCAATTTCTGCATTCCTGAGAAGTTACACGCACGGTAATCTGATAGGAGAGACTCGCCTCGAAATTTTAGAAACTATAAGAGTAAGAACATTTTAGGCGGGCATAATCAGTCGAAATATTAATTTTAAAAGTTATTTTAACGTCGCCAAACTATAGTCATTTGATGTTTTCCAATTTAAAAAAATGAAAGAGCCTATTTTGGCTTATGAATCGACCATTGTTAACATATTCAAAGCTTTTCGTTTATGGTATCGATAATATAATTAGTAATACTGGTAAGGCCGTGAGAGCTGTTGAGCGAAAACAAGACCGTGTAGAGATGGAACACCGTTGACCAATGAACCTCCTCTAACAGGACTTTGGCGCCTAATTCATTTGTCTCATCATCTTGACAGTTTATTGTTGGGGCGGATGTGGTTGTTGGGAGCTGCTGGCTGGCTGAGTTGCTCTTAAAGGGCTCTGCCATAGCAACTGCAGACTCCGTTTTGCAAGACTTTAACGTCATCATTTTTGTACTCTTGTTGCCGTTATCACAACCACCGTCATGAGGCTGACGCTGCCATTAGGTTCTCTGATACCAAAATGAGAAAGAAACTGCCACTCGGCAGTGAACTTCATAGAACACGTTAGGGAACAAATTTTTCTATAAATATAATATACATATATTAAGGCTACTTTCGAAAGAGGACCGTACAGCCCTCTGGAGCGTTAATGGTTAATTCAGAAAGAGGGTAGTATTTCTTTGCTCTACAAGCTGTTGGTTTCTGCTCCTCGCTCTTACACTTGATACGAATACTACAGAGGGTGTGGCAAGTACAATACTGAGTAGCGTATAAATGCATCGTGGTCGCGCTACTGGTAACAAAATACTTCTCATTATAATGCAGGCGTTCAACTAGGTATCCATGTACGATTTGACTGGCTTTGACTTTGGTGATGATACACGACTTTGGTAATGATTACTTTCCCAAATTTATAGCTCACCAAGCTTGTATATTCTAGACAAAATACTTTAGTGATGTGATACAAGGCGACATAATACTCTTGTGTCCCCTCAGGGGGAAAAAACTGTTGTATCTATGGGAATTAGCGCTCCCAGGGGGACTATGTGAGGGCCCGAGCTAAGGGTAAGGTAGGCTTCCTTTTTGTTGAAATAAAATAGGATTTTGTTCTGTTACGGACCATCTTTTTTCGGTTCACTGCTGTCCTGTTTTTTCAACACCTACTACTTTCTTCTTCAACTTTGATCTTGTTTCATAAACTTCTTTCTCATCTTACTGTTTCTATGCCCTTTCTGCGTAGATTCCAAGTTCCCTAAACTCCATACTAAATGGTGCCTTCCTCCTTCCTCTCTTTGGATCGCCTTTGTAGCGGATAGGGAGGCTTAAACTAACTAATAATCTAATAATCTAATACTCTTGTGTACACCGTGAGGGTGTTGACTGCTGGTTGAACTGGCGCGGAGTTCATCACTCGATTAGCTTAACGCGGCAATATTGTCATAAGCTAGGAATAAGTGGGCCAGATGGCGGGCTGCCCAGTAACTGAACTTGTTGCTTCATTTTGTCGCTTGGTTGCCTTATTGTCGCCCAGGGCTCTGGGTCCTCGCTGCACACTCACCCAGTCTTATTTTTTCGCCGCCTGCATGCAGGTTTTTCGCAGCCTAAGCGATTTAATTCAAGACTGGGAACTGACGACGCGTTACTACAGTGTGCCGCCAATGCCCAACCTTCAGATTTGGAAGTTTGGATTCAAGACGCTACAAATACTCTTTGTGCGGGGATTCGACGCATTTTTAGCATTCAAAGAAGCAGCACGAAAATGGTTTCTGTGTCTGGAACTGTCTATTTATATCATGGATTTGGGTGTCAGAGTGAGGGATATTATTGATATAGTTTTAGATGTTCTGCGTCATATTTGGGTATCTCCGCATTAGCACGCATTGGTCCGATCCTGCTCTCAAAGTTTTGGTGTGTAAAGTTAGCATCTTGGCCGGACTTCGAGCAAATTTTAACATCGCTTCTTGCATCATTTTGGTGGAAATTCCTTTAAAAGATAGTAAAAAATCCTTTGTTGACAGAAATTCTATCACACTGATGCCTCCATATTGACATTGAAGAAACACTCATTCAACTGCTTGAGCAGTGAAACAAACCTTTTGTTATGTGTCGTAGTTATTTCAGCGAACCCTTGTATTTCTGTATAATTTCGTTTTTTCTGATTTCGTATATTGCAGTACGCCTTTGTATTTCTGTACTCCTCTGTATTTTTATTTGGCGTATTTCGGGAAATTTGCGTGTTTTTGCACACTTTCGTATCCCACATACTAAATGTGAAGTGAGGGTCTTACGCGCTCGATGCTGTACGAAGTTGGTCTCATCTTGTGCTTCTATTGAACTTCTGTTAATTGGTCTAGCGATATTTGTACGGTCTTACAGAAGTTAATTATTGGAACAAACAAGTCTAACGAGTTTCGTGAGCATAAGCAAGTTAGGAGATTTATTTTTTTGTTTCGATTCTTTGCGAAATTGTTTTTTCAAAATCGACTAAATCTATACATCACGACCTAAGACGTGCTTGAGTAGGGGGAATGAAATGTGCGAAATGACTCAACTGAGTGCCATGTGTGAAGCATTTATAGTAACTGCCGACAGCTAAATGTATGGCAGGAAGTAGCCAAGCATGTTTTTTAATGAAATTCCGCTCGGATGTAACATTTGATGCAACTGCTCGTGTTCTTTTCTGCTAGAATTGCAGCCTTGTTCTAAAAAATGCGGCTATTTTGCGCACAAATATTATTTCCACTAAGTGAAAGAAATTTTTTACACGTAAATGACGAGAGTCTAAAAGCAAGGAGAGGTAATTTTACGCACGTGTGCCATTATTTCCACTAAGTAAAATAAATTTCACACGTCATTGGTAAGAATCTTAGGGCAAGGAGTGTGAAGGCGTGTCTGTCAACCTGAGGGCAAGGAGTGCGACAGCACGTCTGTCAATGGAAATAAGCGAGGGCGGAGGCGCGTGCCAATAGAGATGAGGGGACGCGAGCTTGCGACATGTGGAGGCGAAAGGCAAAGGTTTTCCGCGTTATCCCTCAGAGTTCGATGTTTATTGACGACTTCTGTAAACTTTGAGTCACAGGGTCCTAAAAAGCGTTTTTTTTTGCTAGCTCTTAATTTTTTTGTGGATGCAATAAATATGAGATAGCTCAGAAACGATCCAAAGAGTTGTCTTTTTCAACCTATGAACTCTGTTTTTACCCCAATGAGGCCAAAATGATGATGTGATCATGTTCCTTTTTAAATTGATTCCTATTTTTCTCTCTCTCCATAAGTCGGGACGAAGTAAATTGTTATCTTTGACTCCTTAAATGCTCAAATTTGTATTCACAGTTCCACAAACTTGACGTTTTACTGCGAACGTGGGTGTGCTGCGCAAATGAAGTTTGCGCTTACAGCGGCTCCGTTACCACCGGATGTTTTGGTGAACTAACTATTATTCTAGCCTGTCTTGCGCAGCACACCCACCGCCCTCAGTCTGATTACTTTTGTTTGGTCTGTAGAGTTACTGAGGTGAGTAATGCTGACGAACCGTTCAGGGCAGGCCGCTGCCAAGTCAATTAAGTGCTTGGTGTTAGCGCTTGCTCTTAAATTTCTACGTCTCTGCGCCAATTAAAGCCTTGTGAGGTTGGCTGTTCTCATCGTCTGCGACCGCTGCTCGACAGGGCCTCGATCACGCTCGCATGTCTCGTGAGGGTATTTCGTGTTGCGCTTGACCGTGAAATGTCTCTGCTGCTAAGTATGTCGGTGACGACCTTGTCTGATGAATCACTTATATGTGTATTTAATGACGACTGCAAGTTATATTTTTGCGAGCGAGGTAATTGCTGTCTGATTTGGTACTGTATCTAAACCTTACCATTGCGAAATATGGAGGATTTTTGCAAGCGAGGTGATTTTGATATTTTGTGCTGTATCTGAAACTTACGGCTGCGAGTTACATTTTTGTGAGCGAGGTAATTGCTGTTTTATTTGGTACATTATCTAAAACTTACGACGTTGTCTTTTGGATAATTTTTGACGAGCGCGGCAATTTCCATCTTATTTGGCGCTGAATCTAACAATACAAACCTGAACCCGTGTACTACTGCGATACTTCATGACCGTTTTAGCTCTATCTCAGGCCCACTTTGTGGATGAAGGTTTTTCAATTATCATTTACGTTGGCGACGGTGCAGAACGAGCGACGCACGCGTTGGCTCAACAGTAACACCGGTGTGCTGATCTGTGAGCAATTCACGCTTTGCAGCTGCCTGCGTGTGTCAGGAAGCTGCTGTGTGCCAGTTTGAGTGCAGGTGTCCTCGAGGGGAGCCTGTGTCTGCGCGAGAACGATTGTCTGCAACCTAAATCTGGCGCTTCAAAAAAATCAGCTGGTCCGCGTCAGAGGCTGTCAGTTGAGCACGTCTCAGGAAGTGCTGTTCAAGGGATGTACAGAATAGCCGAGTTCCACTCGCAGGGGTGCTATGTTAGCACCTGTTCTCAGCTCATCAGCGGAGCTTGACAACACAGCGTTTCATGGACACCTTTCTCGGGTTACGCTCACTGAAATTATTTGTTTCTGGTGCAAATGTCTGGGGTGAGTTTATTAGTTAGGAGCTTCTCTTTTTCTGTCTACCTTGTTTTTCGTGAGCCAGGTTTAGGTGTCGTTGAAACCGGTGTCTTGTGCGATTGCTTTTGTTTCGTTATTTTGATGCGGTATTTTTCAGTATCGTCGAGATACCTGCGCTTTCTTTGTTTACGCGCAGTAGCATGCTGCGCCAACCAAGACGTTGATATTCGCATTTTAAGACTGTCAATGTATCCTAGCTATTTTTCGATTCACGGGATCTAATATTCTAAAAATTGTAGTCCTTGCATCTGTTAGAAGCACGTACTTCTGCAAGGAAGCGGACTTAAGTAGTAATGTCATACGTTCTGTTTAAAATACGAGTAACAATTAATCTTCGATTTGAGGTGTGATCCAGTTAATGGATGCTATTTTCAACCTTGCTGACTACAATTGATTATAAATTTGAGTTGAATATTAAACTTCAGTTTTACCTGCCGCGGTCAAAGTGTTGAAATGGCAACAATTAGTCTTCAATTAGAGTTAATTAGCAACAATTAGTCTTCGAACAAAATTGTAACATTTAGTCTTCGATTTGTGCTGCAGCTACCGCGGCTCCAGGTGCGCAGTGACGGGCGTGAGCTGTGAATGATGCATGATGACCTTCACTCACTTGCTGCTCATCCTTCACTCACTTGCTGCTCATTCTTGTACAAGAAGCTCACTGCTTCTCACAGGCTGCCCTTGTCCTGCCTCAGAACCCGATATTTTCCGAGTGGTAGGCAACCTTTTCTCATAGGCTAGCCTTGTTCCTCTTTAAAACTTGATATTTTCTGAGTGGTAGGCAACCTTTTCTCATAGGCTAGCCTTGTTCCTCTTTAAAACTTGATTTTTTCTGAGTGGTAGGCAACCTTTTCTCATAGGCTAGCCTTGTTCCTCTTTAAAACTTGATATTTTCTGAGTGGTAGGCAAATTTCATTCGTTAAACTGATGAGTTGATGTTATAGCTCGTTACTTCGTGAAAAGTATGATTGTCATACAAAAACTTTTTTTGGTACCCTTTAAAGGGTGGCAAAATTTATGTACTCTTTCTTTGACTGCCCAGTACCCATGTGTCTTTTTTTATGTGTTTGCTGACATTAAAACCAGTTGTTGGATCAAAGGAAAGAATGTTAAATTTAAAAAAATTAAATGTCACGAATGAAAACTTAGTTGCATGTAAAACAAAAAACACAAAAGACATCAGTAATCGTGGGTCAGAGCTAGGATTTAACTCTCTGCTCATGAGACCTCCTCCCCTCATATTTGGAATTCGCCTTTCGAAGCTCTATTGATGAAATAGAATGTAGAGTAACTCAACTCAACCGTGGTTAATTTACGCGCTTGCGAAACGCTGTGTACATCCTGCTTTCTTCGGCTCTCTATTTGATAGCTGTTCGATGACCTACTAACGGTAACGTGTGATGCCTCTACCCTCTGTACAACGGCTTGCATACGGCCTTATTATTTAAGCGATGCGTGCCGTAGTTGAAAACAGTTTACTCCTCCAGGGGAGGCAACTATCGTATTAATTGGAATTAGAACTCGCATGGAGAAGATGTGAGGTCATGAGCTGAAGGTTAGATAAGCCTTCCTTTTGATGGAATAGTTCTTTTTTATTTTGATACGGACCACTTTTTTAGGTTCGCTGCTGCATTTTCTTTTAATACAAACGTATTACCTCCTTCCTTAACCTTCATCTTGCTTCATAAATTTCTTCCAATCGTGCTGTTTCTGTCAATAGGGTGTGAGGACACACCTTGTTCATGGATTCTCATTCTCTTGATTCTGTCCGTAATGATACTTTGCTCTTTACTATTTAGGAATACCTTTGTTGAGCCCAGAGAGGCATACATTGGCTTACAATCTAATTCGATGTGGAAACCATTGAACGTTAAGCCTGATCGATCCCCCGTGATGCTGTTCCTTTTCACATGTCTTGCAAACGCAATCGTTAAAAGTTTTTTGTAATTTGAATTGGTGTCTTGAATATTTCTGATCGATACCAAATTTAAGTGTAATAGTAAACCTTTATTAAAGAATTATATGCAGTCCAGGCCCTGATTTTTGAAAGTTCTTTCGAATTTATTCATCTATCTCTCTTCCTCTGGGAGCAAAGGATAGACGGTAAGTTCAGATTAGATAAGTTTGTGTATCCATGCTGCAGGGACTGGCGCTCATGGGGACACTGTTTGGTTGCCTCAGCTATAGATAGGCTGTCGGAACTTCTAGCTTTCGCTTCCCTATTTGCTCCTTCCAGTGTCCATGCCCTTTTTGTTATTTCTATGTAGAAAATTAAATGTATTGCATTGCGTTCTTACATGTAATTTTATTTAGATTAAAAAGAAGAACCTGAGTAGAAATAAATGAACGTTACATATATTGCATGAATTCTTTTTTTTCTACGAGTAAGCTTCTCTACGAATCATCCTATTGGAAGTATTATTTTATTTAATATCTTCCCAACAGTATTTGTCATCATTTTTGATGACACGAATATCTTAGTCTTCTTCTTATTACCTAAAATCTAACGGCGATGCTTCTCCTTTGCGGGAATAACATTGCGTGGGAACTATTCTTTTTAGAAGGATAGAGCTGTAAAATGTACGCCACGTTCAGCAAAGATTTAGACGCCGTCACGTTTGGGCTGTCCGGCTCGTGCAGTCTCCGGTCTAGAATATTATGAAGGCGATATGGGCCGAGCCGGAGATACGCCTAGGGAATAGACCAGCCCAAAATGGGGGCAAAAAGAGCCTGCAAAATTAGATGTGGTATGCGCCACCATCTTGATCGACTCCATGCAAAAACGTGGCCTTGTTGTAAATGACGGGAAATGCTTCACAACGTATGAATCGGGCCTGGAATATTAGACTCCTATGTGTTTGTTCCGATTTGTAAGCATTAGCTTTGCATTTTTACAAATTTTTGCAAATTTTTTTTTTGAAAACTCGAGTTTTTTGTCGTACTACAATATATGTACTGACCTGAAATGTTTACTATGATAACTTTAATTTAAAAATCAAAAGTTGACTGAATTATGCGTGTTAAGGTAGGTCAGACGAAAGTCTGAATGACTTATCCAAGATATTTTTTGGTATTTTTCTTTCCTCGTCAACGCGAAAACGATTTCATCGTGTGTACTTTGAAGCCAACGATAAACCGATAAACAGTCTCGCCATAACTTGAACCATTCTTTTTCTTTCTAGATCGTTTTCCTGAATTACTGTTACTGTCAAGATACACTAAACACTGGTTTGTTTAATTTTTAGTTATTTCGTATCCTGGTTTACTTTACGGAAGCCTAGACACACGGACTCTCGTATATAGCCTCCAATGAACGCATTTTTACGTCCAAGGCGACGCTTTAGTGTACGTGTGTGGGAAATTATGTTCTTAATAACAGCTTTATCCCTCACTCCATAAAGTGATCGCCGATGGTAAATTTTTCCCTTTACCCCTCACTCCATAAAGTGATCGCGGGTGGTGAATTTTTCCCTTTACCCCTCACTCCATACAGTGATCGCGGGTGGTGAATTTTTCCCTTTATCCCTCACTCCATACAGTGATCGCGAGTGGTGAATTTTTTCCCTTTATCCCTCACTCCATAAAGTGATC
>JACJUY010000732.1:7680-28400 GCA_014220935.1 Platorchestia sp. MABIK | reverse complement strand
TTCAGGTAATTTTTTTTTGCTGAAGATGAGCGAATGCTCGAAACGTTCAATTTTATTGTTTTACTTGCAATTTTTAATTCGAGTAAATGTTTTATACGGTATTTTTAGTTCTCTCCTTTTTACTTAAAATCAGCTTTTTCTATTTCAAGATGTGCGTGCGTTTCAAAATATCCAGAGCACATTTTCAAAAGTTTTCATGTACGTTATTTCAGCAAATACTTCCTAAGTAAATTTTAGAACAATCAAACACTATTGTCTGCTTCAAATAATAGGGCCTTATTAGCACGCATTGATCCATGGACGAGCTTGTTTAGAGTCCTGAGAAATTGATTACGTCGGCTTGTCCTTACAGTGCAGGTTGCTTTGCGCCCGCAAATTGTTAGGTAGGTAACGAGGCTTGCCTTCGTAAATGTTTACTCTGAGCTCTCGGAAACTGTCAACATCTCTGAGTTGTGAGTTATCAGAACTCACTCTAGTGTTCTGTTATTTAGCTGTGAAACGATTTTAAATACGGGGCGAAGTATTACTGTATGCTGCGAGGTTTAAGATGCGGGATTTGTAAAGGCAAGTGGTTTAGCATTCGCTCTCAGCGTAGATGCTCTTCTCGAGGGATACGTAGATAAAACGATACTAGGCAAATACGTAACAGAAATGATCATGGAGGAAGCAAACGTGTCGAGTCAAGTAACCGTAGCAGGTGACTCACTGGGTCATTGAAGATGATGTCCGCAAATGTTATTGTTGGGCTAGACTTCCTTTGCCTATCTTCCCTAGGGGTTATCTCCTTGATGTGAAGAGAATTGCTTTTCATACCCGAAAGAAAATTAATTCTGTGCACAATAGAAAAATAATCTCGGTAGGCGGATGGAAATACTCCACACCTTGAGCTGTGTGTGGGTGTGGCGTTTGACAAAGAGAGAGAGAGCTGAGGATCTGGAGACTGAGTTCACTGTTCTTGGTGTTATATAAGCTTGCTTTGCCCTATTTCTCACGTTTGATCTCTGACTGCGACGTGCGCCACCGGTGGTCACGGAGGGGATTTTCATGAAAGCTACTACTGACCGACTAGTAGTCGCAAAGTCACTTTTGATGAGTACTAAATCGAAACTAAATGAATTCCTGATCCAGTTCATGTTTGCTATTTTCAACATTGCTGACTACAATTGACTTTAAATTTGAGTTGAATGTTAGACTTCAGTTTTGCCTGCCGAGGTCGAAGTGTTAATATCCGCAATAATGAGGTAATGAACATTCGGTAGTGCTTCATTGGCGATTTTGAAGCTGTGTGAATTATTATATTGTGTTGAAACCTCTTTTCACAAACCATTTAATTTCCGCTGAATGCTTTCAAAATTCGGGTTTCTTCTTCGGTAATCGCAATACTGATACTGATATTTAACCGTTTTCTGGTGGACTCGTCATCAGAATGTACTACCCTAGTGCAGCTGCTCGTTAATATTTGAGGATATCGATTGTCTCGGCCATTCATTGTTCAGGGAACGTACCGCAGCTCCCTTGTGCAATGGGCATGCTGACCTGGACTATCTCCCGTTTACTAAGCAAAGTGAAAACTGAATAAATCTTTTGTGAAAATTTCTGAGTGGGCTTCTTGTTTGTCTTGTTTTATTTCAGTCTCTAATTTTTTTATCTTGTTTTAGTTGTGTCTCTTATTTATCATGTTATATTTGTGTCTCTTATTAATCTTGTTATATTTATGTCTCTTATTTATCTTGTTTT
This sequence comes from Platorchestia sp. MABIK, assembly GCA_014220935.1. Classification (NCBI taxonomy): domain Eukaryota; kingdom Metazoa; phylum Arthropoda; class Malacostraca; order Amphipoda; family Talitridae; genus Platorchestia; species Platorchestia sp. MABIK. The sequence goes on along the minus strand of JACJUY010000732.1, from coordinate 26,663 downwards.
ATTTATGTCTCTTATTTATCTTATTTTATTTTATTATGTCTCTTATTTATCTTGTTATATTTATGTCTCTTATTTATCTTTTTTTTTTTATGTCTCTTATTTATCTAGTTTTATTTATGTCTCTTATTTATCTTGTTTTACATATGTCTCTTATTTATCTTGCGTGTTTGTTTTTGAGACTGGCTTTCCTTCGAAATGCATGGGTTAAGGTGATCATTATTTTGGCACGTGGCAGTAATTTTTGTTTTTTACCGAATGCCTCATGACGACAAATAAGGAATGTAAATTTGAAAAGAAAAACCCGGCGTTTTCGAAAATAATTTGACAGTTTTCGTGTTTGAGTAACATTGTCATCTCTCTGACGCAGTCATTGATGTTTTCATGTAAATTCATTATATACTCTACGCTCGTGAAAAATTAAAAAACAACCGTGAAAAATTATCTTTCCACTCATTGGATCCGTCTCCGCTCCTTGATGTCATTTAAGATTCTTAGATGCCCTGAAAATAATAGACGCCTCTGCTGAATTTCAAAAAACGTTTTTCTGTTTGTTTCTTGTTGCGGAGATGCCCCCATTCATCTGTAAGGTAATGAAATGTAGGTTTGCATCTCCGTAGAGTTATTTTTACCCAGTAATGAAATATTGGTATCAATTTCCGTAGATTTAATAAGAAAATATTTATCTGCGGATCACGAAAATTGATTCCATAACGTTAAAGAATGAAAGCGATCTCGAGCAGTTTTGTTCTGTCTGGTGTGTGACGTTAATGTAATGCTTGACATTTATTAAGGTATTCATCATTACATGAATAAGTTTAATTTAGGCTGTGACAAAAGTGACCATTTACGAGTCAGGTTGTGACCAAAGTGTCTATCTGAGACACAGCGTCTGCTTAATAAATTTCTTTTCTCTAGAGGAATAAAACTATTGTTTACATGAGAATTAGCGCCCCCACGAAGGATGGGGGAAAATGTGAGGTTCTCAGCTGAAGGATTGACAGGCTTTCCTTGTGTTAAAATTTAATTTTTTGCTTATTTTCTGATGACATTTTTTTCTTGTTTACTGTAGTCTTGTTTTCAGCTCACCTATCACTCTTTTCATGACCATTGATTTTGTTTCATGAAGTTTTAATCGTGACGTTTTTATGTGCAGGGTGTAGGGACACCTTTTTTGCATAGATTCTTCGTTACCTTAATTCCATATAAAATGTTTCTTTCTCGATCCTCTCTCGAGACACCTTTGATAAGGTCAGGGAGACTCAAAACTATAATGACTCGTATTAAATTTCGTATCGATTCCACTTGGCAGCAATGGTCATTTTCACTCTATGAGTGAAAGTAATTTTCACTCAATGAGTGAAAGTGTCAGAGTGCGTTTCGATTCGAACATGATATAATATTTCTTGGTGTTCTGAATTACATGTAGCAATGAGCATTTGAAATCGGACATGTTTCATTTCTATAAGTTATGCTCTACTGGTAGCAAGGAGTCGATGAACGCAAATAAGCTGCCACGAAGAATCTAACGCGGGTCTCTACGAATGTCCTTTGTGACAGTAAAGTTCACGGTCGATGTTCTGACATTCTGATGTGGTCTTGGTCCATATCATCGCACCTTCCAGTGTTCGCTCTTCTCCGGTACCTTCCGAGAACAGAACTTCATGGAAATCCCCTATGTTACTTGCTCTGCATTTCTGACTTTAAAAGTTACGTCGGCGTTTCTTGTTTGGCGGTTCCAAAGTGATGTTTCTAGTGAATATCCCACGTTACTTTGTTTGCACGTGTCTCGCTCTCAAAGTGACATCAGCGTTTCTCGTTTGGAACCTTCAACGTTTATCGTGAAGATACGATGTTACTTTGTTTGGCGCTATCGAAGTGCCATTTCTCGTGACGATGTGTGGCGCGAGTATTGTTTTACTGTGTAGCTGGAGACGTTGATGTTCATCTGGAATATTTTGAGCTTCTTCAGGAGCTTTAATCGCATGGCACTGGCTCCTCATAATTGCGTAACCGTACATGAGAGGATCCACTATCTGCCCAGCTCTAATTCAGCAATCTTAAAACGAGCTTTTTATGGGTTTGATTCAGTTTTATGGCCAGTTCAGCCCTGGTTATGTCTTATTTTGCAGTTTCAGGCGCGTGAAAACACGCTCACCCACGCACATGATGCAGAAAGAAGGCTCTGTAATCTTGTTACCAATCTCAGAGCACTACTATTGGCATTTCAGTGCTGTATTCTTTAAATTTTCACTTTCTTGCATTTTTTCGTCGTTATTCCATGTTCGTGATGCATGGAGTTAAATTTACAGCATCCTGTTGTATATTTCATTGCAAGCTTTCGCTCATCTGGCAAACCTCTATCGTCTTTCGTTAATCATGCTGCACTGCAGGTCAATCATGAGCGGTAATGACGTTCTACACGCATGTCAAGCAGTATGTGTCGCGATGACGAATTGTGGGACAAAAAAATTGCTGCAGCAAAAATTGTGCGGCCGTAACGCAGGCTGCAAGTCGAGGCTTCGGTATGGCTGTCTGGCTGTCACTCAGTATTGTTTTATTTCAAGCCTGGCTTGAGCGAGTATGTTTACCGTTAAGACTTGCCTCGACTAACGCATTACAGAACGTAATGGCTACTGCTGTTGCGAGTTACATCATTTTACCCCAGTTTCAGTCCTCGATCTTGCTGCTTTTTTTTACCATCGACGATGCCTCTTCAAAAAGCTTCAACTAAATCGTATGTGAAGTTCAATATCCTTTGCTGCATATTGTTAAAATTCAATTTTTAGTGGTTGATGTAGCTGCGAGTCCAAAAAATTTCATTTAGGTCTCCGGAAATTTTGTGTTATAATCTCTCTTTTCTGAAGTATTTTTATTTAGCATTAACCGTGTTGGTTATCTCTAACACTCCTCTCAGGGGAATAATGCTATTATTGCATCTATGGCAATTGGTACGCCCAGGGGAAAATGTGAGGGCCTTGAGTTGAAGATTAGGTAGGCTTGTTTTACTGAAATCGGTTAGGTTTTTGTTTTTTTACGGAACGTCGGTTTTTGGTTCTCTCATGCCGTGTTTTTCAGCACCTGTTCCTTTCTTCATCATCTGTTACCTTGTTTCAGGAACTTTTCTCTCGACGTATTGTTGCTGTGGGCAAGGATAGGAGCGCGCCTCCTGCATAGTTTGCCATTTTCCTTAACTCCGTACTCTAAGATGCCTTGCTCTCCTTGCAACGCTTTGTTGTGGTTGAGGAGGTTTAAACTTACGTATGTAGTCCAATCATTGAAATTAATTTTCTGGTCTGATCAGTAAAATTAATGTACTACTGGTCTTATCATAGAAATTTTTATTCTGGTCCAATCATTAAAATTGATGTTCTGGTTTAATCATTAAAATTAATGTTCTGGTCTAATCATTCAAATTAATGTTCTGGTCTAATCATTCAAATTAATGTTCTGGTCTAATCATTCAAATTAATATTCTGGTCTAATCATTGAAATTAATATTCTGGTTCAATCATTAACATTAAAATAAAAGTCTAATCAATAAAATTAATTTTCTGGTCCAATCATCAAATTAATGTTCGGGTCCAATCATCGAATTAATGTTGTGGTGTGATCTGTTTCCAGAGACGGAGCGAAGAATCAGGGCGAACAACCCGGCATTCAACGCTCAGTTCCGCTACGCCGTGAGTAACACATAGATTCGCTCATTCTTTGTTCGTTCTTCATGTTTTGATGTGTGTCTCTTCTAACTTCTCAACCCTAGGGAATTTTTCTAGTTCATCACGTGTTAAGAGGCGGAGAAAGTTGCTCATGTTTACTAAAGAAAGCACTAAATCTATCAAACTTTATAGGTGTGTTGGTTGTTTTGGGGGAAATGTAGAGTTACGGGATTAATTTTAGTTTGTGAATTTGAGTTTTTAAATCAAGGCTTCAGATCCGGGTAATCGAGTAAGCTTTTGAGTCAAGTTTTGTGTCCACACAATTCTATTCATTAAGATACCTGCTTTTGTAATTGAGACTGAAAAAAAGAACACCTTCATTTTACTGTGGAAACGTATGAAACATATGAATACTTGTTAAAAAATACTCATTTAGAAACATTAATGAATTAATAATATCTTTTCATGACAATATTCCACTAGTATTCATCAGTGAACATGGAATCGCTTGTAATGAACTTATTGTAATTCCAATATTCCAGTCTAATGCGTTCCAGAGCGTGAGCTCAGAAAATCCATGTTGTCATTTCGTACACGAATTTTTCTAGCATATGTCTCAAATACTAAATTTAGTGTGAATAGTTATGTTTATATGAAAGATTATTTATCCTTCGAAGTAAAAAGAAAGCTACGGTAGCGTAACTGCGACACTGTAATTATAGGAGTAATAGTACTCTATATTTGGGTCAGAATAGCAACCAGCGACTAATTACGACGACATAGGGACCCAGCTAGCGGTCTGATTTATTTTTTAATTAGTAAGTCGAATGTTGGCTTGCTCAATATTTGCTTATGAGGGAACGATAATGTGGTAGCGAGCGCACCATAGGAAGAGACCTGTAAGAAAAATTTTAACCGACCATCGCAAGGTCGATGATGCTAATTTCAGTGCAGAAATGTGTAGATGGGTTCCGTCTCTGCATGGTGTCGTGTGATGTGTGCGCTTAGCCTTCACTTCAGATCTCACAAACTGTCAGGAAACGGTCATCATTTAATGTCTGCGTATCATAAAGTTCAAAGCGAAGAATGGCTCTATTGGCGTTAATCTGCTCGGCAAGCTTGAGTGACGATCTGAAAAGGCGAATATTTGACAAGGATGTTGTGTGCGTTGCTTTTTGTTGTTTTGGTGCTTCCACTCTTTCTCGTATATGCTCTAGTTTGCACATCGTACAACCGCACACCGTCTACGTATTCATTTCTCGGCTCCAATTGCAGCATCTTACCCTCTTAAATTTCTGTATTTAATTTTGTATTTATTTTATTGCCTTCATTTATTCCTCGGTGATGCATCCAGAAGTTGAGGCCACCCAACCAACAAATTAGGCAACTGAGCATTTCGTTGGATTGCTGTTCGCTCCTCGGCTCCCAAGGTTTGCAAGGACTTAGCGTAGTAAAAAATGCGTACAGTTAAAAATGGTGTGTATAGTTAAAAATGCGTATAGTTGAAAATGCGTATAGTTAAAAATGCGTATAGTTAAAAATGCGTATAGTTAAAAATGCGTATAGTTAAAAATGCGTATAGTTAAAAATGCGTATAGTTAAAAATGCGTATAGTTAAAAATGCGTATAGTTAAAAATGCCTATAGTTAAAAATGGTGTATTTAGTTAAAAATGCGTGTCGTTTTAAAGGGTGTGGAAAGTTAAAAATGCGTCTGCGTGTTGGTTTTAATTTTTTAAGTAATTTTGCGTGCTTGGCTATTGAGTTCTTCATAAAAATCCGTGTGATATCCGTCTTCTCAATAATTATCCGAGTATACAGCAACAGTAAATTATGGCCCATGAATAAATTGAACCTAATGAACCCTTCTCCGTCTAATTAATGATTATTGTCGACGCGTGCTTCTGATGGTCGTGTCGGTTTGTTGACATGTCGCGTGTTTTTAAGGCCTGTATTTACACAAATAAAACTGTAACTGTTCGCCATCGATGTCTAGCCAAGGCCAACAATGCTGTCGTGTTTGCTTCCTTCGACTGGTGCCGGTTTTTAAACCCCATGTTTATCGGGTCTCTCTCTGACTTCAGCGAGCTTGTTCTTTTTGTGTTGAAAACCTGCGAGTGTTTCTAATGAAAGAAAAACTTCGTTTGTGTTTTAAGTAGCTGTGCGCTTGTGATATTTCTAGGTTAGTTGAAGCAAACAATTTTATTCATCACCAGAGTGCAGCAAAATTTATCCAGTTTTCAATTATGAGGTCGAGTATGCTGTATACTTTGGTCCTTGCTGCTGATGTTATAATACGTAAAAGGAAATGAGTAAGAAACGTTTCATTTTTTTGTAGATATGATGTAAGGAAGTTATGGAAACATAACAATGAAAAGTGAAGTCTGTGCTACCATCCGTGTTCTGTTAACTAGCGAGCGTGCCGCTAAGTATTTCTGTCTCTTTCTGAATTATTGTATCTTAACAACAGGCAAGCCCTTCAGGGGGATACAACTATTGTATCTATGGGCATTGGCACTCCCAGGGGAAAATGTGTGAGGGCCCGAGCTGAGAGTTAGGTAGGCCTTCTTTTTGTTGAAATAAAGTGTTTTTGTTATATTTAGGACCACCTTCTTTCGGTTCTCTGCTGTCCTGTTTTTCAGCCCCTGCAACTTTCTTCTTTAAATTTTATCTCGTTTCATAAACTTCCTTCTCAACTTACCGTTTCTATGCGCCTTTTGCATAGATTCTGCGATCCCATATCTCTATACTAAATGTTGCATTCCTCATTCCTCTCTTTGGAACGTTTTTTTTTTAGCGGTTAGGGAGGTTTAAACTAACATTTAATATAATCTAATCTAACATCAGACAAGGGAACAGTGAGTGATTCTGTCATTCTACCTCAAAATTTCAACAATAGTGTTGTTGTTGATTTTTTATTTTGGTTCATTTCTTGATAGCAGACCTCACGTCTCGCTCACAGAGCGCTCATTGCATCTCCGATTTAAAGAGTCAATACGGAGGCTTTCTTCTGCCTTCATGACCGCGTGACGCAGCTTGCTGTCACTGGTTTTATTCTTTTAACACGTTGACTGGATGGGTTAAACTAAAGTTCAGTATTCAACTCAAATTTAAAGTGATGAGGTGTTAGCCATTTTGTAAATACTAAACATTAACTGGGTGCATTAAATAGCATGAATTTTAAAAGATTGTTAAAATATTTCAAACGACCCATCGATGGGTCGTGGGTGGTATCGCGAGCAACGTGTTAAGTTGAATGGTTCATAGTTGAGGATTTGATACAGAAAGGACATCAGAAACTACGATGCTCAAACGTTTAGATCAGGTGTAAAATTTTATGCTGGATTAATACTTTTATAGATAGGATCTTCTTCCGGCGCGTTATTTTTTTTTTTTTTGGGTGGGGGGGGACTGGTCATATTAAAAGTGCTTCGTTTCTCTCGTGTGAACTGTCAGGTGGGCAGTAAATAAATTAGTAGAGTATTCATCCTAATATAATGTCTCTCTGTGTATCTCATGGACTCACGCTCTACGAGTGACAGGCTGCCGAACTTTTTTCTAAATTGAGAGTGATTGTTTCCAAAAGTACCTAATTAAGTTTGTAAGCGAAAGTCTCTAATTTATAATGTCTAGTACCGATAAATTTGAAAAATTCATATTTTTTCGCTCGTTTTGTTTTTAGCAATAGAAGAATTCCATGGTAAGGTAATTGCATAGTTAACACTTTGACTGCGGCGGGTAAAACTGAAATTTAGTATCCAACTCAAATTTAAAGTGTATTGTTGTGTGCAATGTTGAAAATAGCAAGCATTGACTGGATCGAGCCTTCATTTAGTTATGATTGAGTATTTATAGCAATTGAGTTAGTGACTACCGGTCGGTCAGCAGCATTATGAAAATTCCTCCGTGGCCACCGGTGGCACACATATCAGTAAAAGTGTAAATGACTAAATGTCTTGTGTAAGTAACGTGGGATTCTTGTTTGCGTGGATATGCAGAAATATTTTTAAAATGCCCTGACTGCGTCACGACAATCTTTTATCGATTGAAAGCCAGCCTGATGGTGACAGCAAAACTCAGTGTCATTCTTGCAGCAGTCCACGGCCTGAATTATTGAGCACGCCAATACCCTGAATCTTCAGTATATATGATGGCGAGCGCACGTCGTTAGGGATAAGATGCACGTCCTTTCCTTCTGAATAATTTACGGCTTCTGAAATATTAGGTCTTTGTCCATCGCTGGGTACAATACGTTGCATCTAAAGTTGTCATCTTTTGTGGTATTTTTTGTGTAGATTTGGAATTGTAAGTCATGATATATTTTCATATTGTTCAGGGAATTTTTCCATTTTGTTTCCATTAACATTGAAGGAAAGTGAAATTTTGTGTTTCTTCCTGTGTTGTTTGCTTTTTTCAGGGCTGTCTTGAAGAGGAAAACTACGAACTTGAGAAATGAATTTTGCAATTTTCAATTTCCTCACCAATGAAATTTCATGAAACTCTCATAGCTTTCGGTAGCTTTCCAACACTCTAATTTTGTCATCTTGATGAGGCCTGATTTCTGATTCATTATTCAGTAGACATGAATGCGTGTTCATCACTAGGTCAAAAAAATTCTTATTTCACTCTATTTCAGCATTTGTTTACATTAGCGCCGCGTGTACTAGTGTACCTCCGCACCTTCTAGGAAGACGTAAACATTTCTTTTTTAGATCTTGTTAACTAAACCGGGCGAAACTTTGAAAGCCTGTCTGCCGTACAGCAGGGCTGGTTTTGGCACATGTTCTCTCGTTGGCGCGCTCAGCCAGCACGTCACCTCTGAATGGGAGGGGGAAGCTTGCCTCTATGGAGTTATACTACCCCTCAGGGGGATACAACTATTTTATCTATGGGAATTGGCGCCCCCAGGGGGAGAATGTGTGAGGGCCCAAGCTGAGAGTTAGGTAGGCCTTTTTTGTCGAAATAAAAGGTTTTTTTTGTGTGTTATGTGCCAACTTTTTTTTCGGTTCAATGCTGCCCTGTTTTTCAGCACCTAATACTATCTTCTTCAACTTTTATCTTGTTTCATGAACTTCTTCCTCAATTTACTATTTCTATCCCCCTTCAGTGTAGATTTCGTGTTCCCTTATCTCCATAATAAATGGGGCCTTCCTCTCGTGGGAACGCTTTCTTTTAGCGATTAGGGAGGCTTAAACTAACATCTAATCTAATCTGGAGCTATCCTGTTTTATCTCTTACGCCCCTCAGGGGGATACAACTATTGTATCTATGGGAATTAGCGCTCCCAGGGGGACTATGTGAGGGCCCGAGCTGAGGGTTAGGTAGGCTTACTTTTTGTTGAAATAACATAGGTTTTTGTTCTGTTACGGACCATCTTTTTTCGGTTCACTGCTGTCCTGNCCTCCTTCCTCTCTTTGGATCGCCTTTGTAGCGGATAGGGAGGCTTAAACTAACTAATAATATAATCTAATCTTTATCTCCAACGTGTTACCCTGTGGGGCTCATCGACGTTGTTTCCCTGAGCTACCTGCGTCAGGTTCAGTAGCAGTGGTTGTGACCCATGTGCTTCCTACATCTGAACCTGGCGAGTTTCTGCTGATATCTCGACGCTTTCACCGTGCCTGGTAAAACGGATGTTTCAAATTTAATTCAAATTTGAAGTCAATTGTAGTAAGCATTGTTGAAAATAACAAACATCTGGATCGTGTTTTCGTTCAGTTTTGGTTGAGTATTTTTTTAAATTTAGTTTGTGACTTCTGGAGAGTCAGTAGCATAATGAAGACTCCTTCTGTGACCAAATATGGCTCACGTCGCAGTCACAGTGTTAATACGTACTCCTTGTGAGTAGTGTCCTTCTTCGTCAACCGTCTAGAAGAGACGTCCATTGTATCTGTGGAATTCGCACTCCTAGGGTGGAAATGTGAGGTCCCGAGCTGGAGGCATTCTTTTCGTACAAGAAGGATAGTTTTTTTGTTTCGCTAAAGGATCATTTTTGTTTTCGGTTCATCGATGTTCTGTTTTCCAGCTTCTACTACTTTCTACTTTAACTTCTATCTGATTTCAAAGCTTTTTTCTTCCTTAGTCACTGTTTTTATTCGCCAGGAATCTTGCGTAAAAACAGACTTCGGGCGTTAATTCCTCTTTCTCTCAACTCCGTACTTCATAGGGCCTTTCTGTCTTTGAAACACGTTCTTTGTGGTTAGGAAGGCTCACGCTAACCTATTTAGTGTGATCTAACTTTCCTTGATCACCACTGAGAAGGGATGGCCCAAGATGACTTAATCAGACCCTTTTTCAAGAAAATATCCGGCCAAGAATTTGATATCCAGGAAGTTACGAGATCAAGCCCCGTCTGTCAGTCCGTACTTTCGCTCCTAACGCGTTGCTTGCGATACGACCCACCGGTGGGTCGTGCTTAAGTTTTCCCAGCTGCGAAACGATCCATCGATGGGTCGCTTGAAAAATGTTTAACAATCTTTTTAATTAATGGTGTTTAATAAACCTAGTTAATGTTTTTTTTATAAAATTTCGAACAACTTTTGACTTGAAATTTGAGTTTGATATTGAACTTAGTTTGACCTTACAGAGTAACACAACCACTACCGACCTGCCTGTATCAGGGCTGCTGTGAATGGGAGCAGCGCCCGTGTTCCACTGCTCTTTTCATGGTGTTCTTTATGGGTCTGTTGCTCACGCTCCTTATCTATGTCCCGCTGTAGGGGGCAGTTCTTGGGTGTATTTGGGGGACGTGCGACCGAAGACCTATAGGTGGGACTACCGAGCTTATCTCAGTGGAGTAATGCAGCTGTATCTCCTCATTGTGATCCTGAGGGACTCACCCCTCGTTCGCGCATAGCATTCTAGTGTAACAGGTGGCAGGGCCAAGAGCTGGGAAATTGGCAGTATTTCTCCTAAATTAACACTTTGACCGCAATTGGTTGAACTGTGAAGCTCAATATTCAACTCAAACTTTAACGTCAATTGTAATAAGCAATTTTGAAAATAGCAAACATAAACTGGATCGGGCCTTCATTTAGCTTCAATTAACTATTTATGCATAATTGAGTTAGTGACTACTTCAGGAGCATTATGAAAATCCCCTCCGTGGCCACCGGTGGCGCACGTTGCGGTCAAAGTGTTAACTTACCACGCAGTTGCCTCCTTGCTGCTGTGCTCTGCTTTCTCTCAGTACAGCGAACTCTGGCCTGCAGTTACCTACCTGTCTGTGTACGCTGTATTTCATACAGTCCGCTGCACAGAGGTCTGCAATTGATCTTGGTTACCTTTTTTATACGCCGTGGATCTGGTCAAGGCTGCGTGTGGGTAGTTCTTTGTTCAGCGAGCGTCGGGTATTGTTGCGTGTCTGTTTGTTTTTTCGGGTTCTCTCGGTTATAATTTTACGGGGGGTTGATTTGAAACAATTTTTGTTCTGCCACCATTAAATTGATTGACGCTGATAAATAATCAAGAATTTGCTTGAGAGCTTTCTGCTTTTCAAGGTAGGAGAACAAAATCATTGATACTGTTTAATTCTTTTCTGTTGAGAGATATTGCATGATTATTTGAATTCGAATTTTAAAAAAAGTGTTCCAAGCATTCCCTTACTTTTATGTAAAAATGCCTATTAGAAAATAGGTAGAAAAGCTACTTACACAGTCAAAAAGAGGGTTAAATAATTGTTCAAAATGGACAAGTGTACAGTCTGCACTTGGTGTTTAAGGGTACTTTTAATGAAAATTTCATTCTAACGCCTGTATAATTCGCAATTCCGTTAGTTATTGCTTTTGTTTCTAAGATTTATTGTTTTGACGTTGTAAAAAGTCCTGTGTTCCCGCTCAATGGATATAAATTCGACGTGCATTCTTGAAAAACAAGCGTTTATGACAGCTTGTGACTAGATTTGTTGATCGTAATTAGCATTCATGATCTGAATTATTTCTGGGCGTCTATAAATCTACACAAACATTTGCCGTTAGAGGAATAACGGATATGTGTGGTGGTTGTCCACGAGAACGAGGGGCTTTAGGCACTTAATCATAGTAAATTTATCGCGTGTTGTGCCTCATTTGAAATACTTAAAATAAAATCATAGTGTCAGTGCAAGTTAGGTAATTTGAGAATTAGCATGTCGGGGTATTTTGAGAATTAGCGCTCTTCTTTGTGATCCAGAGCTCCTCTCGGGAGCACCGTCTGCAGCGGCTGTGTTCACCAAGGCAAATTTTGCATTGAAACTGTGCCACTTCAAACCTCAATACAGTTTCACTTCATCTCGCTTTAAGTGAACAAAATCGACATGAAAACAGAATAATCAAGGAGGGTAAAAACATCATTCATGAAGTCTTTTTTATAAAAATAGAGCTTGCGAGTAAAAACTATACTCATCTTCAGTATCTGGAACAACAATAAACATTCACAAATTATAGCAGCAGGGTATATAAACATTGAAAAAGTAATACAAGATTAAATGGGAGTCCTAATTTAAAATATACAGAGGTGCAGACGAATCTGCTTCATTTAACGTAGGCCTAGTATGGGGAATAAGTATACTTTCTAACAAACAAATATCTAGTTTATTGCTATGGCCTATAATTTCGAAACAATTTTCAGTGATTGGGTGGTGAGCTGCATGCGAGTGGTCTCTTATACTGCTGTGCAAAGCGTTGGTGGTAGCTCTCCCAGTACGTACTGACACCCCTCTATGCTCTGCTATGCGCGTCACCAAGTGGCGAGTCGTCTCCCCACAATATGTAGCATTACACTGGCCACACTTATATTTATAGACGACGCAACTTTGCAAGAACTTAGGCATCCTATCAGCAAATCGGAAAAAACTGCCAACACTGAACCTATTGCGAAAAATTAATCTAGGATTTATTTGTGGGTAATATTTAGTAATAAGTGTTTTTATTTCGTTCTTTACATAGCGATTGGAAAACATGGACATATATGGTAAAGACACGTACAAAATTTTTTTCGGCACATCAAAATTAGCTATCTTTCGCACACGGTGAGAGTCAATTGTCCTACGAAAAATGTTTTCAATGAAAAAAAGGGGAAATGAATTTTTGCAAAAATATGAACGTAAAAATTCTAGCTGTATTGAAAAAGAGTCATACGTCGAACAAATTTTAAAGGCTCTATCTACAAGGCAGGAAATAAGATTGCAATTGAAGTTGAAATTAATTGCACTGTAATATTTCATTCCTAAGTCAGTGTTCGTTAATTTATGAAACACGTAGTTTTGAACGAGTTAGCAGTTTTTTCTATGCAGACGTCAAAGAAATTGAGTTTATTAAGTTTTTCGTTCTCATGCGTGAATTTTATTGAGGGATGTTTATGATTCAAGTAGTCTAAGAATAAAGCAATGGGACTAACATCCCTAAATAAGACAAAAGTATCGTCAACATATCTCCGATAGAACACAGTCTCAAACAAACTTGGACACTCGTTCAACCAAATCTTTTCATGACGAGATAGAAATATATTAGCCAAAGTGGGTGAAACGCAACCCCCCATTGGGGCACCATCCCTAGAGGGGTGTCAGTACGTACTGGGAGAGCTACCACCAACGCTTTGCACAGCAGTATAAGAGACCACTCGCATGCAGCTCACCACCCAATCACTGAAAATTGTTTCGAAATCATAGGCCAAAGCAATAAACTAGATTTTCGTTTGTTAGAAAGTATACTTATTCCCCATACTAGGCCTACGTTAAATGAAGCAGTTTCGTCTGCACCTCTGTATATTTTAAATTAGGACTCCCATTTAATCTTGGATTACTTTTTCAATGTTTATATACCCTGCTGCTATAATTTGTGAATGTTTATTGTTGTTCCAGATACTGAAGATGAGTATAGTTTTTACTCGCAAGCTCTATTTTTATAAAAAAGACTTCATGAATGATGTTTTTACCCTCCTTGATTATTCTGTTTTTATGTAGATTACGTTTCCTGAAACGAAAATCAATAAGTACTATTCTAAGTGAACAAAATCTACACATATGGTCTGATTGAAGTTTCCCGTAAATCGTCTGAATTGGTGAAGATCTAAAAAAATATCCAGAATATAAGTGAAGAAAATCTACACATATATACTGATGAACGTTTCCCGTAAATCGTCTGAATTCGTGAAGATGTAGTAAAATTTTCACTTTTTATTTCTAAGCGCGATTGAATTTTCTGATCATGAGAAACGAAACCGAAGCGCGGCTACATATCCGTACGGCCCACAACCTGGTGCTGGCTGGAGTTTGGGGGCCGTGACGCATGACGGTCGGTGGTCATGATGGTTAATGAATCAAAGAACAAATTATGAATAGCGTGTTAGGCATAGTCTTCCAGGCCATGAAAGTTATGTTTTCTTTTAAAGTTACAGTTTACCGCGCGAACTGAAGTTGAGCTATCACTAAAAATAGCAATGAAATACTATGTCATCTATTCAACGAGCAAGTTACTCTCATTGGACATGCCATAATTTCCGTGCTTTTAAAAGATCACTATTTTTTTATTTTAATTTTTCGATGCGCTGAACTCTAGCCGTTGTCAGACCAAGCGATAAAATGTATCTTCTGTGTAATAGATTTAATGCTTGGAAAAGATGACATTTTGAACGAGTTAGTGTATACGACTTTTATCGTCTTTTATAAGCGTTATACCTTATAAAATTTTAAAAAGCTTCGATTTTAATCGTAAATGTTAAAATGCTGTTCTTAACTATTCGTTGAACATTTCTGTGGCAGTGTTTTCTCTCTTTCGGTTGATTGTAGCTGGTCGATATTTCCTTTGTATTACTTATCAACTTAATGACTGACTCGGAATGCAATCTTCTTTTATTTATGTATTCTTTTGCCTGCTTCAGGACACGTGCGATATCGGCTCGCGTGCAGCTCCCTGCGCCAACGATCGTCAATTTACCTCATTATCTATTTCACCCTGAGTACTGCGTCATTGATTACAATTCCACTTCCCTCAGGGGGATACAACTATTGTATCTATGGGAATTAGCGCTCCAAGAGGGAAAAAAGTGAGGGCCCGAGCTGAGAGTTAGGTTCGCCTTCTTTTTGTTGAAGTAAAATGTTTTTTTTTATGTTAAGGACCGCCTTTTTTCGGTTCACTGCTGTTCCGTTTTTCAGCACCTCTGACTTTCTTCTTCAACTGTTATCTTATTTCATGAACTTCTTTCTCAACTTACTGTTTCTATGCCGCTTCTGCATAGATTCCTCATTCTTTTATCTCCATACTAAATGATGCCTTCCTCCTTCCTCTCTTCCATACGGTCTTTTTTTTTTTTGCAGCGGTTAGGGAGGCTTAAACTAATTCACAATCATAATCATTTAATTCCTCTTCTTCTTCTTCTTTCATTGCGCTTAACACTATTGGTAAGTTTGCCCTAACGATCGTCAGCTTACCTCATTATCTATTTCTCCATGCGTACAGCGTCATTGATTTTGATTCCTTTTCATATTTCATTACGCGCGACCCTGTTGGTAAAGTTAGGCAATTTTGCGAGGGAGGTGAGACTGAACGAACACGGCCGACCTACATGGCCCTGCAAGCATCATTTGTCTGCCCCGAGCCTCGTCCTGCTATCCTATCGTAAATCAATGTGCTCTTCTGAGATTTGTAACCTCAAAACGAGCCTTGGAATTTTTCAGTGCTTCACTCTTGACTTTTAGGTGGAGGTAGCTTTCTTTTCGAGGACTCGAACTTCAGCCGTCACTTGCCTGTATGGAAGTAAGAAATATTATTCATGGGATGACCGCGCTATTGATGACCATTGTCTCAACCGCCTGGCGACGTTTATCTACGCGACGTTCTCGAGCGATCCCGTTTTGTTATCCCAAGAATTGCACATAGAAGAAACCGTAACTTTATTTGATATGCGTCTTCGTACGTCGTTGCTTGCCAATCACGACAGCTGTCGGACGGTATGAGATATTGTAGCAACATTAGTTGAATGAAAACCTTCCTAGCGGCTACAGGATGTTGATTTAAATCGAAGAAGGAGTTCAAAATCTCGTTTCTAACACTTATTCATAAATATATGATTCTCATGCAGTCTGTCACATGTGGAATTTATATTTGGACCCGAACTAGGAGTTAAATAACTGATTTCTAACACTTATTCGTGAATAAAGGGTTTTTCTCCACTCTGTCACATCTGGGATTAATATTTGAACCCGAATAAGGAGTTCAAAATCTCGTTCCTAACACTTGTTCGTTAATATACGATTCTCCTGCACTCAGTCACATCTGATGTGATTCCTTCGAACGTCACTCACAAAGCTCAGAATAATGCCGAGGTGCTGGTGTAGGTATCCCTCACGTGCTGTGTAGCTGAACTGCACATTGCAGCACTCTTTTATATTTGAGTGAGGCTTATCAAGCTATTCAGAAGTAACTCTGTGCGTCACGGCATGCCATCGGACATCACTTTTTAAACCTGCGCTGCCTTCCCGTGTCATAATTCTTGCATGTGTACCACTTTTAAAATATCGCGGATTAATAAATCGATCTTCATCGCTGGGCGTTTTAGCTTTGCTTTTAATGCGCACTCGCTTTATTTAATAATTAAACGCCATAGTAATTGACAACATTGTAATGATGCTTCTATCCTAAAGTAATTCGTCACCGGAATTGATCTTCGAAATTGTTTTCTGTCAGGTATACTTGGTCTTCGTCGGTGCAATATTGATCAGTCGTAGTTTGTTATGCACACTTGGACGCAAACATGCACTTAGGTGCGCTGAACTCCTTTTTTTTTGTTGTTGTATGGAGCACTCAAACAAAAGTTCAATGCACACCCGTCTTGTAATTCGGCTAACATATCACCCGTGAAGAAAACTGCTCCACCTGTACGCTCCCTGGGGGATCATGTGAGGTCCTGGGCTGAAGGTTAAGGTAGTTTTTTTATTGAAGTGGAATAGGTTTTTACGGATAATTCTTTTTACTGCTAAGCTGTCATTCCTTCAACACCTTTTACTTCTTCGATTTTCTATCTTGTTTTGTGAATTTTCATCAATTTTGCTGTTTCTTTTCGCTAGGTGTGGGGACACACCTTGTGCATAGGTTTCCTGTTCCCTTAATTCCAAATTAAATGGTGCTTTTCTCTTTTGGAAATGCCATTGTTGTGATTAGGAAGCCTTGAGCTAATTCATTAGCTAATCTGAGAGACCTTTTTTGAGTTAGGAAGAAAGCTAATCAATACTATTTTTAAGAATGCGCCTTTCGTCAAATGGCAGAACACCACAACTTGTATGACTAACGCTGAAACCTTCGTTCATTTCTAAGGGCTTTCTTCTCAGTAAAGTACTGGGATATTTCTGCATCGAGACTGCACAATACTCGTTGAATATTTTATGAATTGAACGTCGACACTGAGGAATTTCAATTCGCATGTTTGGTTCGACATATTTTTCGCTCTTCGTATCCCGCGGCCTTTATCCTGCAATGTTTTGCCTTCCTTGCTTCCTTACCTACGGCATGTGTGCTCATTTGCATTTGATTTGCACTCCTCATGGAAATGAACACTTTGCATGTCTCTTCGACGTGCATGTCTCGGTTTATCGTCCCGTTAAAGTGAGATTTTATGGTCTTTCCGCCTGCCGTAGTTGTAATTTGCATTTAAACTCTCCGGTATTCGCACATTTTTCTGTAGTGCGATGCGTTCACTTCGATGGGAAGGCATCAGTTCACGTTTTAGGTTCGTTGAACCGACGTCTTGTACTCCCATTTTTCTGTGCTGTAGCCCACTATCGATCTGCTGGAGCATCATTTGTTAGCAACTCGTACTAGAAGAAATGCTGGCCTGCAGTCACTTCATTGATCAGTGTTGCAGTTAGCTTGTCCTCAATGACGTGCGTTGACATAATATCCTTGAAATATCCCAATTATTCTCGTGTACTCTTCGAACCCAGTCAACGAGCGCTTCTCAGTTTGATTTGGCAAGCTGTCCAGTTTTGGCGGTGTTCTAATGTGAAATCTTCCCATGCAATGAGGCATTGATTATTAAAGTGTTGTAATTTTTTATTCATAGACTTTTGAGTTTCATTCACACCCCGGAGCGAACGTGGAGCTGAATTAATTCAAAGTTCGTCCGACCTTTTTTTGATTGGTCACCCTGTATAGAACTGCAGATAATGTGGGAAGTTATTTGAGTGTTACGGTACAAGGGTTGATACAAAATTGGTTCACAAATTTTCAGGTGTGGTGCGAGGATAAGAGCATGATCGGTGTTTCATGATAACTTGAAGTAAGGATCTCTTCCGTTGCTTCAATTCGCCTTAATTATAACGAAGAACCTCTCGTAGTATGCAATTTTTATTTCATATCTGTTGGCAAGCAATTACTCTCTGTCGACATATTTAAGAATCATCAAAATGCTAAACTTTTAGAGAAACATGCAGTTCTTTTTCTCAGCTTAATTCATGTTATCTAATATTCTTTGTGAGATCGTGAAAAATGTTCATCATGTACATTGAACTGAAAGAATTTTAGAGTCATCGATGGAGTGTTACGACTTCCAGGGACATTCCAGCGCTGCCCGCTGTGGTGTTAATCTTTCCTGGAAGTTTGGTTCTCCCAGCAGCAGTTATTTTGTTTTGTAGGATGATTTTATGTGAGGTTGCCTGAAAATTGACTGCGCTTGCACATCATATGGATCACAGTTTTGGACCAAATAATGAAATATCAGATTTATTTATTGGGTTATTCTTTGGCACTTCAGACTTGTTCAGCGTTTCTTCTAATCGTCCTGTTCAGTGAGACTACACATTAAATGAATCCTTTCACTGCGTTGGAACCACGATAGAAAAAATGAGGTCGCGCCAAACCAGTTTTTTTTTTCGTCGACCGAGTGACAATACTGACGTCATGACAACGAACGAATAGCAGCGCTCATATTTCATCTGGTAACACTGCTAGCCCCAAATCTGGCGCCACCATTGGCCTAACGACGTGTCGCTATGGTGACGCCATAAAATTTGTTTGAAATAAAGCCGTTCTATTGGCTAGCCGGTCGAGAGCAGGTGTATTTTCTCCCATAGAAATGACTCTACCTTGTTTCCTCTACCGTGGTTAGAACTGAGCCCATTGTTAAGTGTCACATAACAGATGACCTTCATGAAGCAGTGGTGCGTAGCCAGGCTACGGGCCGCGCTGCCTGAAGTCAATACGCGGCGATAACAGCTCGTGCGCTGCCCGTCAGAGCTCCACACCTCGTCAAATTCAGCTGCTGCAGATCGAATCGGATACGCCTGACGCTTTCATTCCTGTATCCACTCTGATTATCCTGACGCTTTCATTCCTGTATCCACTCTGGTTATCCTGACG